>CM035441.1:80534108-80536877 GCA_020310875.1 Ceratopteris richardii | reverse complement strand
CTTATGATTGCTTGGTTGGATGATTTAGGTATATCCTCCAACTTCTTCATCTTGACTTTGCCTTTGGACTTCCATGCCTTGAATTCTTCTACGTTGATGATGTCCTCATCATTTGAGTTGATGTCTTCAATCTGGTTTGGATCCTCCTTGGTGAGGCTTGGAAAATCCTCTTCCAAGTCATAAGGCAACTTTACTTTTCTGCATTCACTTTCAAACCAAGAATCATTCTCATTAAACACAACATCTCTAGTGACCATGAATCCTTTGTTGGAAGGATTATAAACATGTATCCTTTTTTATTCAATTCATACCCTATGAAGATGCACGTCTCTGCCTTAGGGTCTAGCTTACCTCTGATCTGAGATGGTATATGCACATAACCAACACATCCAAAAAACTTGCAACGATAAGTGAAGGTCTTCTACCATGCCATGCTTCATATGGGATCATCCCATCAAGAGATTTTGATGGCGACCTATTAACAAGATAAGTGGCAGTAGATACACTTTGTGCCCACAAGTAAGTAGGTAATTTTTTCTCATTTAACATTGACCTAGTTGTTTCAATAATTAGTCTATTTCTCCTCTCTCCCACCCCATTTTTCTCAGGAGTATACCTTGTTGTAATTTCTCTTTTGATTCCTCTATCCTGCATGAATGCATCAAACTCATTTGAGAAGTACTCACCTCCTCCATCTGAACTTAGTCTCTTTATTTTCTTCCCGTTTGGTTCTCAACAAGAGCAGGTACTTCTTAAAGCAATTGAATACTTCATCTTTGCGCTTCATAAATTATAAGATAGTCCACCTACTGAAATCATCAATGAAAGATACAAAATACCTTGATCCAAGAGTTGAGGGATCCTTACTTGGTCCCCATACATCTATGGACAATCTCTAGGTAGTCCTCTTGCATGTAGCCTTTCTTTGAGAGGCGTAACCTGTAACACTCTCCAAACTGACAAGCACCATATTTATAGATCATGTGTTTCTTGGATACATTAGGTATGCCAAGCACACATTGAACTCTAGATATTTTCTTTAAAGTTCTCTTACTAATATGCCCTAATCTCTTATGCCAAATTTTAAGCTCTGATAATGTTTGGTCTTTATAACTATAAAGTGCAATATTCGTTGTATCTTCCAGATCAAAAGTGAATTATTGATCTATTTTCTTCTTTGGTAATTCTCTTGAATCCATGTTTATGGATCCTCCACAAATGCTCCATATTTATTTGAACCTGACCCACAAACCCTTATCCACAATGTGTCCAACACTCATCAATTTTTTGGTAATTATAGGTACATATAGAATCCTGCTCAACAAAATTTCGATTTCCATTAGAGGTTTTAACATTCTACCTTGATCACTAAGTGCTTGTTGTCATCACGTGTTTGTACGTAATGTTTTTCCTTGGGTTCCTCAAGGTCGGAGAGAAGAGCTACATTTCCTATCACATGGTTTGACCATCTTGAGTTAACGTAGAAGAGATGATCATCATTCATTCCTTGCTTTGAAGTGATATTCATAATCAAAAGGGAATCCTCTTATTCCTCTGTATAATTGTTATAGTCTTTCCTTGACTTAAAGCCTCCTTGGTAGTTGTTATTGTAATTATTGTTGTAGTTGTTATTGTAGCCTTGATGATGATTGAATCTTCCTCTTGATTGTGGATATCCACCTCTTTGAAAACCTCTACCTCTCTAATTCTTGAAGTTCCTCTAACACTCATCTGTAGTATGATTTGACAAACCACAAATATTACATGGGGAAGAGTTGAAAGGTCTCCCCCTACCTTGCTAACCTCCTCTGCCCCTACCTTTTGAGTCTCTACCTCTCCCTACATAGTTGGCCTGAGAGGTTGTACCTTCTTCCTCAATCTTCTTGCTTATTCTTTTTTTTTTAGACTTGCCTTTATCTGTGTATAGGGCAGAAGAGCTATTACCTCTTGATGAATCTCCATTCTTGTTGAGCTTCGCTTCATAGGTAAAGAGTTGCCCCATGAGTGTGGTAAGATCTAGAATTTGCATTTCCATGTACAAGTCCATAGCAGTTGTGAAGCTCTCCTATTTGTCATCTGCTCTCTTCTTTTAAAGATCTTAACTCTTTTCCCAGCAATGAATTCCTTGAACTTGATTCTATCTAATTCCCTGAGCGAGTATATACCATTGTCCAACACTTTACATATCACATAGGGACCAAACCATCTCCTCATAAATTTTCTTCGAGCTCATACTGCGTATCCAACAAGCTATCATAGACAAGTACCTAGTCTCCTTAATTCAACTTTTAGGCCTTAACCTATGGGACTTGTCAAATGCAATCTTATTTCTCTCTCTAGATGCTCTGAGCTTAACCATAGCTTCTTCTACCAGATTTTTTCCTTTCTCTAATTGAAGAATCCACATTGCTAGAAGATCTTCTCTCAACATCGCATCTTCCCAAGGCAAAGAAGTCCATGCTTGGGCATGTGACTCCGTCGGCAGAAATAGGTTGTGATAATATATTAGTTCTACTGGCATGTATCCAGTAGTCCTAGCACATGTCATCCCATCCGCCCATAGGGAAAAGGAAGGTATTTTGGTAGTTTCTTTATCTTTCTGTCATAAGCCTTAGCCAAAAGCCTTAATAATCGAGGAATGTTTGCGCTCAATTTTCTTGATAGCTTCAGGATTGTGAGTAGTGGTGAGTGATAGCCGAATTCCATATTTTGCAAAGAATTCTTTGGCTTCCTGAGCATCAAGCTCACCTCTGTCGATGAATATTTTCT
>CM035441.1:80494108-80529108 GCA_020310875.1 Ceratopteris richardii | reverse complement strand
TCATAGGATACAAGGTAGTTCTAGTTGTTTCTTCCCCTAGTAAAGCACACAAGTCAAGTCTATATTCCAATTTTGCAAAGCAGAATGGAATAGTTAAAAAGCAAGGTAAGGTGTTCATACCAGATTCTCAAGATTTGAGAAGAAAAGTCATGCATGATAACCATTATGTTCCTTGTGCAAGGCATCCTAGTGTTGATAGGAAAATTAAGCTTGTAAGAAGAACATTTTGGTGGGCTAGATTAGCTAGAGATGTCCACACCTATGTTCAACAATGCTTTATGTGTCAAGTCAAAGGGAGAAACGGTAAAGACACCAGGTCTTTTACATCCTTTACAGATTTGAGAGCATACCTGGAATAGTGTATCGAATTCATAATGGGGCTATCATGGACTTAAAGGAAGTGAGATGCTATCCTAGTTATTATAATAGATTCAACAAGATTGCTCACTTCATACCCATGCAGGAGATGATAGAAGGTCCTCTGGTAGCAAAGTTGTTTATCGAGCATGTCATTAGATTGCATGGATAAAAGACATCCATAGTTTCAGATAGGGATGTTAGATTCATAGGACATCAAATGTCATTGAAAATAAGTAGTTGCGATCATCCATAGAGAGATTGTGTGACCAAGAGGGTCCACCAAATTCTAGAGGCCATGTTGAGGGCATATGTGTCTGAGAGGTAGACATATTGGGATAGTTTCTTGCCAGTAGTAGAATTTGCTTATAAGAATAGACCTCAAAAAGTAATAGTAATCTCTCCTTTTGACATGGACTATGGCATGAATCCTTCTACTCCTAGTACGATAGGAATTCCTAGAAAATTTCATTCTACTTTGGAGCTCTTAGCAAACCTCCAAGCAAGTCTAGAAATAGCTAAATCCAAGATGTAGCAACCAACTAATACGGCAAAAGAATATGCTGACAGTAAGAGATCTCCTAGACTATTTAAGGAAGGATATAGAGTTTCTCTTAAAGTTCCAGCTAGATCTACTTCACTATATATAGATAAGTGTACCAAGTGAAAGAAATATATGGTGCTTTCCATGGTGCAAAAAGGAAAGATGTGTGATCAAATTTGGAAAGCAACCCAAAGAGTGGTCTATTGAGAAGTCCTTCGTGTGTTTAGGTAGGAGGATCCATTGTGGTTGAGATTCAAAGACCAAGACTACAATTCGATTGGAAGAACTAATTTAAAAGTTTGACCAATGTGAGTACAAATCAATAATAAAAAGTATGTGTGTTGATATTGCAGGTAGATTTGATTAGCAAAAACTCGACTCGAACAAAGTGCTTTTAACATGGTTATATATGGGTTATTTCACTCTTTGGTAACTTAATTGTCATATAGTGATCACTTTCATGTTTTGGTGTGTCTTTGCATGATTTCCATAAATTCCTTCATAAGAACATTAAGAACTAGCCAAGATGGTACCTATACATAAGCACTCCATGTGTTTGTGTGATGTGTTCATGGAAATGTGTATGAATACATGTGGCTTTACGCGCATTCATGTGTGCATAATGTGTTCATGAACATCTTACCATGTTATTTGTATGTATTTACATATAAATGGGTGCATTGCATGCATTATATATGCATAGAATTTTGTGTGTATGCATTCATACAAATGCGTACACATGGGATTGCATCATAATGTGCATCATTGCAAGTAAGTGTGAATGTGGGCACGTAATGAAATGATCCATAGTATTTGCACGGTAATGCATGCATGAAATGAAGGTACGAGTGTTTCAATTCATATGAATGTGTTTTGGATGATTTATATATGTGCATATGTAGAGATATGTGGAACATAAACTTCTACGTGTGCATATGTTGTGCAAAATATATATATGTGGATATATATATATATATATATATATATACATATATATATATATATATATATATATATATATATATATATATATATATATATATATATATATATATATATATATATATATATATATATAGTAGGCATGTTAAAAAGGCCACATGGCATTTGGAAGCTATACTCAGGTAGAGAGATGAAAGGCGGTTCATTGGAATCTTGGGGAGAATCGTGGCAAAAAGGTGCTGGGGAAATCGGGGAGAGCTGGTCTTGAGAGGGATAAAGAGAAAAGAACATCAGGGAACAACAAGTCACAGAACGGAAGACAATCAAATCTAAGCAAAGTGAGACAAATAGAAATATGGAGATTCCAATGTTCCCTAGGACAAAAAAAAAGGCGCTTCTTTGCTCTCTAAATTCTTACCAAGAAGTCTCTCAGAGGGTAGGAGGTAGCTCTCAAAGGAATGAGCAGTCTGATCTGAACCAGTTGAATGAACATAAGATCTTGAAAGCCAACGGTTTATTCATGTGATTACTTGTCAGATTGGAGATGCAGAAACATAATATAATATTTCTGAAGCTTGAATCTACCTAATTTTCTAAAATTCATATTAATCTTTATAGAGCTTCATGGAGTGCATGAGATCACGTTTTGATTTTTCAAAAGAAAAACATAAAAAGTAAAAAGAGTTTTCAAAAAGAACCCTGATATGCTTCTATTGGATCTTGCAAGTTGGCCCATCGGGATGATGTGTAGGTTTAGTGGGGGCGAATGTCAGGATGAAATCCCGCAGGGAAGTGTGCCTGATTTTTTCAAAGTTCATTGATTTTATGAGTTTAATGTGATGTTTTGATAGAGAGAAGGGTAATTTGTGCATGTTCTGGTTGATTTAATTGAATGTGAGATATGAAACCATGTGATTTTGTAAATAGTCCATGAAATTCGAGTCTAGCCCCATGGAAACCCTAGGTTGGAACCTTAGTTTTGCCATCTACCATAAGTCTAGCCCTTCAAATTTATTTAATTTGTGTATAAAGTGTGAAAGCAAACCTTAATTTAAGAAAAATAAAAAGAGAAAAAGAAAAAGATTCAAAAATAGAAAGAAGAAAATTGGAAAAATAAAAAGAGAAAACCAAAAATAGAAATAAGAGATAGGATTTTCCCAAAATAGGAGATGACCATGCAACATGATTCTGAAACCTATAAGGAGGTTAGAAGATTCTAGAGAAGTCCTAGAGGAAGGAGAACCTATAAATAGTATCCAAACCTCATTTGTCTCTCCTCATGGATTGTTTCTATGGATCTTCTCTCCAGGTAATCTTCTTACTCTTTTCTTATTCATGCTTTTCATGTCCATGTTCATTAGTCTTCACGATAGAGAGAGATGAAAGTTCATCATTTTGTTTTATTGCAAATCCATCGCCCTTTTTTTTGTTGTTGTAAAACCTACATGAGATCTCATATTGATGTCTTCACCAATTGTTGGAGAACATGACTATGAATGTAGAATTAAAACTTAGATTGATGTCTTCACCAATTGTTGGAGAACATGACTATGAATGTAGAATTAAAACTTAGAGAGAGGAAGAGAGGTAACTTCGAGAGAGAAAGAGAGGTGTTCCGCTGAGAGAGAGAGAGGGTATGATTGCAAGGTATGCAGAGAGAGAAGTTGGCAGATATATTACGGGCTGCCGCACGAACGCCAGAGAGAGGTGGAGGAGGTGCTGCTGCGCAGTCCGTGAAAGAGAGAAAGAGAGACCCCGGATGGGCTATTGCCTGATTGCGCATAACAGGAGAGAGATAACCAGGAGGATCCGAACTGTTGCTACCCTCCTCCATTATTTCATTTATCATGTTGTTCAGAGAGTACTTGAGCAGCTACACGATTATAAACTTTAAAAGCTATAAAGAACTTAGAAAGTTCGATTGATCAAACACCAAGCTACACGATTATAAACTTTAAAAGCTATAAAGAACTTAGAAAGTTCGATTGATCAAACACCATTAAAGGATGGAGACAAGCTTTATGCGCCACTTATGTGGGAATCTTCCAGACATGAAGTATTTTCCATGTGAATTCTAGAGGTTCTCGGTCAACAACAACTTTTGATCATGCATGTATGCACGGAAGAAACGATAGACCCTCAGAGAAATGGTGGTCGGATCCAGAACTGCAATGTCTATGATTGATGGCGGTTGAAAAAAGGAGCTCGCACAGAGCGTGTAGGGGTTGCACAGCATGTGCCTGACTATGTGATCGCGACTTCAACTATGTGGTAGTGAATTAATGTTTTTTTGCAAATAAAAAAATTCTATTAAAGATCTTCAATAATTAGTGATCACACAATTTCGACAAGGATTGAAAATAATATTCTTAATTACTATCAATAAAAACATTGTGCCTTGTTTCCTGCTGTTACAAAAGCTCAAGCATACATACATAAAACGACATACATACACACATGCATAGGAACAGGTCGCACATACACACACGATCAAGCACATATACATTGTAAGATATCACATGCATACAACTCATAAGTAGATACATGCTCATATAAAATTTCTATTTAGAACAATGAGAGAGATCTTAGGCAAAAAAATTTTTTTTGCATATATTTGCTTCAGTTTGTAAGCGCAGCACAATTGCGAACGTTGGAGAGCTCTTTGATCAGATGCATGAAAATGCCGATCGAAGAGCCTCCAACGTTTTAATTTTTTTCTTGTCAAGAGACCATCGTGTAACCGATGTTACGTGTCGAGTTGGCGTCGCATAAGCGACATGTCTTAGCGTTGCTTATGCGACGCCAAAAAAGGGTCACTTATGCGACGTAAAAAAGCATCGCTTATGCGACGTAAAAAAGCATCACTTATGCGACGCTTTTTAAAACCGTCGTGTTTGCGATGCTCTATGCGAGCATCGCAGAACCCGTGGTGCCACTGGTCGCAAAAAACGTCGTTTGGCTCGTTGTTTAATCGCCAGTCTACACGCGATGCTCATTACAATGCATTTTGCAATTTTATAGCCACAAAATTGTGTCCCCTTAACCGTCGTTATACGCCCGTATTCCTTGTAGTGTCAGAATTTATTTTGGAAACATTTAGAACCACTCTTCCATGATTTGACTTCAGTATATCCATATTTCAAGCTGATAACAAAGTTGGAGTCAACATACACATCATCCCATGCAAAGAAAATCCCAAGACTGGAAATCCGCGGGTTTATAGGTATAAACTTTAGACATTCATTACACATAGAAGTGTATTGAAAATATGGTATTGATTAAAATTAACGGCTTCTCTAAAATTTTCGACCACATGATTTACTAAGGTCAGGTCATTGAGATTCATATATACATCAATTTACTCATAGTAGCACATAAGCAGACATGGAGACATACATGTTAACCAAAGAACTAAGGATCTTATACCCACACGTACAAAAATAGATTCGTGCGCACTCATAAAGATTCATAAACAAAGGTAAGTTTGTTCAGGAAGATGATCACAAACCCTTTTTATGCACATGAAAATGTAGCAAATTCATACACAGATATGCTCACAACTTGTACAAAACTAAAAGAAAATAATTGATCATTAGATTAAGCAATTGCCACTTCCGATAATGGCCCATATTTATTGTTCATGCATATAAGCTCAAAGGCTGAAGGAAAAACCTAGTTAAGACAAGAATCCATCGCTCTTCGAAAAGGAGTGTGGCCATGTACCGATTTAGTTTAGTTTAGTTTAGTATGACATATGTGCTAACTCTTGACTCTTGAGATCAATAGAATAGTATCTTTCAAAGAAACATGAAAAAAGAGGCAATTCTTCCATTGTTCCCATAAAATACTCTTACACTATTTGTGCAGAGAGCTGAATTTCAAATTCTTTGATGTATGTCCACACCATAAAGTCTACATTGAACCTCATATATATCAACATCTTCTCTTTGAATGATCATGCATAGATGCAACAATTGAGCATCCTTAGGTCTTATATAGAGCCTCTCCCTCTTCAGATGTCACCTGCTCTTCTCTTCCATGTTCCAATTCTTGTCACAACTTATGTATACATGTGAATCTCTCTCCCTCTATGTAGTGATCAAAACTCCATTTCTTATGCATAGAAGATAGTTCATTCTTTGAAAACTAACAAACAACAAGTGCATGACGTTGTATGGATTGTGACACTAGACTTCTACTTCATTGATCCTAGCCCTCTTCTCTATCTACTCCCTAATGTGTTTCTCTCCATAAGCTAATGTGGAAATTTTTTTTTTATCTCTTCTTTGTAGGTCCCTCATTCGAAATAGAGCTGCCCTTTTAAAATTCCTTCATGTTCCTAGGTTGAGCAAACAAATTTGTGCAAAAAAACCGTTGTTTCTTATCAGGTTAACGACAATCAAGATGATGATGGCCGCTATCTTGTAGCATAGGACAGCGCATATCTGAGAATGTGAAAAAACGAAAATTTAATTTCTAGAGAAAATCCATTTATGTAGACTAACAATCGATCTATTCATAGTAATCAAGATGAAGATGATGTTTTTTGAGCTAGAACTGTGAATCTGAGGTTGTGTGTTATATTGAAATGCCGTTCCACCATCTTTTATGTAGGCAAGGATGTCTAATTGTCCAATTTGTCTAACTTGATATGGTTTATGTAAATTGACCCACATGTTGTATATTTTTGTACGTAGAAATGAGTCTCAAGAAGTAACACTCGATTGATAATCTAGATTGCAAATAGCAACAGCTTCCACAAGAGGATTAGAGTACTTGCATAACTCAAGCAATAAATGTGTTCATGGTGGCATTAAGCCTTCAAACATCCTCCTCCACCATGATTTTGATGCATGTATATCAGATTATGGACTAGCTCCCATCTTTTAGCAATCATATGAGTGAATTGTATACTTCTTAGGTCGTTCATTCACTCAACCTCCTTAGATCTAGTAGCTTATCCTAAGAACACACATATACTAATTCCTACTAACTTGATTTATGTAACTATAATTTTTTCCCTTGTTGATTTCTCAGTGTCCAAACCCCTCTGAGATCCTTTTCTTATTTTTCTTTTATTTTTGTTTTATTTTCCTTTTTTTTGCACTTCATCACATCTCAACCTTTTTGCTTTTATATTTATTTATTTACTCTTTTATTTACACAAGTCAGCCTATGCCGAAAATCGGTGTGAGTCATGGACCTATCAACCTTGCCATGTTTATCCCACTTGTCTACCAACCCAACATAGCACATGACTAACACTGCCAACCCCATATGAAATCGGCATTATCTCATGGATGTGACCATCTGCCCAGAGTGACTCCACCTACCTATCGACCCATATAGGTGCATACCAATATAAAGTCAGACCATACGATGAAACTAGCATTGATTTGTGGCCCTGAACATCCGACCAAAGTAGCTCCACCCACCTACTAACCCATCACAATGCACTAATGACACATACACACATATATATAGCTCACTAGTATATGAAGGTGACTGCCAAGAGTGAAACCAAGACGAGGAAGAAGAGAGAAGCCTCACAAGATGAGAAGGAATCTTTGTTTGATGTCCCTATTAATTTCAAGAAGTATGAGATAGAAGATAAGAGAGTCATGATAAGGATGCCTAAACAAGAAGCCCTAGTAGGAGAGGCCTATGATAACAAAGACAAAACAAAGAAAATTGTTGTAACTATAAAAGAAGAGGAAGAAAGATGCACATGCATAGGACATGATCTCATTGAGGAAGAGGAACAAGATTTGATTGTCTTGTTAAGAGAATACAGAGACATCTTTGCATGGAGTTACAAAGACTTAAAATGTGTTGACCCTGAGATATGCTCACATACAATTCCCATGACCTCAGAAGCCAAGCCTTCCAAACAGAAGCCCTACACATATAAGGATAATCATGCTGCAAGGATCAAGGAGGAGATAGATAGGTTGATAGAAGCTGGATTTATTTATGAAATAGAGCACACCGAGTGGGTATCCCCCATTGTAGCGCTGCCCAAAAAGAATGGAAAGTTATGTGTTTGCATTAACTTGAAGAAGGTTAAGGGAGCCACACTTAGAGATAGTTATCTGCTTCCTGTCAGTGAACATCTATTAGAAAGAGTGGGAGGCAAGGAAGTATAGATCTTCCTTGATGAATTCTCTAGCTACAATCAAGTAGCCATTGCTCCAGAAGATCAACATAAGATGGATCTTGCTATAGAATGGGGCATCTTTTCTTTTTGGGTAATACCATTTGGGCTTACCAATGCACTTGCTACCTTCAAATGGTTGATATGCCATATGTTCAAAGGATTCTTGCGTAAAAAACTTGGAAGTCTATGTTGATGATCTTTGTGCTCATTCCAACATTAGACAAACCCACATACCTGAGTTAAGACAAATCTTTGACAAATGTAGAGAATATTAGGTCTTTGTAAACTTAAAAAAGTATGTTTTTATGGTCAGGAAAAGGCAAGATTCTAGGGCACATAGTGTCAAAGAATGGCATATCCACAGATGAGGATAAAGTTAGAGCTATTGTAGAGATACCAAGGTGAAAGAATGTCAAGCTAAGTAAGTACAAGCTTTCATGGGGCATTCTAGATATTATCAATGTTTCATTCAATCATAGCAAAGCATTTGTACTCCCTCCTAAATAACTTTGAGTGGACGAACGAATGTGAAAACTCCTTTAAATAGCTTAAGAGATTATTATGTCCAGCACCAATCTTGACTATCGCATATTGGAACAAACCATTCCATGTTCATGTGGATGCATCCAATTGTGCAATTGGGTGTGTGTTAGCACAACCTAGTAGTGAGGATAATATGGATCTTCCAATTGCTTATGCGAGTGGACAGCTGAATGCAGCTATACAAAATTACACTACTATTGAGGATGAAGGATTAGGCATGGTAAATGCAGTTTAGAAGTTTAAACATTATTTTCTTGCAAATAAGTTTGAATTTTTTACAGACCATCAAGCACTATAATATTTAGTGAGCAAATCTTGCAATACTAGTTGATTAGTAAGATGGATCCTCTTACTAATGGAATACGACTTTGAAGTTGCGGTTAGGAAAGGCAAGTCTCACTTAGGAGATGATCACCTTTCCAATCGAGTTGCCTATAAAACAGTACTCCAAGACACACCCTTTCAGATGGTGTTTGGCCAAAATGTAGTGGTACCATTAGATTTCATGATATCCTTGAGAGTAGCACAAGAGCATCAATGGAACGGTGATGAGCTCTCATCTAGAATCTTTGATCTTGAGAAACTAGGTGAGACAAGGTTGAGAGCAGCAGTAGGGATTTACGTAGCTAAGAAAATACAAAATGCATATTTTGATGCCCATATGAAGGATAAAGGCTTGAAAGGAGGAGACTTCGTTTTTGTGTACACCATAAAGCAATATGCATGAAAGTTGGAGAAGCATGGGCATGGATCTATGATCATCAATAGAATCTCAACAAGTGGAGCAAGCCAATTTGCCACCGTAGAAGCCGACATCTTGCCTAGTTACATGAGTGGATGCAGATTCAAAACTATATCAAGAACCCCTTACTGAGGAGATGCTAGACCGACTCAATACCGCAAAGAAACGTTAAGGGGAAGAAAAACGAATTTGAGAAGAAGCGCAGGTAGTAGCCTTAGAATGCATTCAACGAATGAATTTGACAAGACAAGGTAGAGATCAACCTAGGTCTGAGGATTATGAAGCTCCAAGATATCACATGGCCATGCGTGAAGCATAAGGTGTATGTTCCCATAGAATAATTGACCAATGTCCTTTTGTGACCCTAGAGATTGGACAAGGAAATAGTGCAAGGACTATAAGGGTCTTGATTGACTCAGGTGAAGCCACTAGTGTAGTTAGACTTTCTTATTGTCAAGAATTGTAATTAAGAATCAATCCTATAGAAGCATATCTCATAGGATTGGGAGGTGTGGAAACCCCTTGCATGGGCAAGATGCAGCTTCCCATCTACATCGAGGATGTTCTTATGACAATGAAGGTACTAGTGTGCCAAGATGAGGATCTCACTGAACCTCTTGTCTTGGGTCAAGATTAGATCTAGGATCATGCATAGAACCTGAACTTAAGAAGTGAACTTCTTCAAGTTTGGGTAAATCAAAATCGTGTCACCATTGAGTTAGAAAATCAAGCACTCAAGGAACTAGGAAAGGCAGCAACTTTTGGTCCTTCTAGGATTACACGTGAAGATAAAGATGTTGCTCTTGTCCAAAACTCTATGATGTCGAATGATAAGGTTCTCAACAAAGGAGTGAGGGATTTGGTGGAACTCTCTTCTTTTCGAAAGATGACCAAGACAAAGCAACCAGGCAAAGAAAGTAGACGGTCTATGCTCATAGTCAATGGAGAGCACAAGACAAGAGGATTCAAAATGTAAAGCAGATCTTGATATGCAAGGGCAAACAACCCCCTATGCAAGTGATAGTACCCCAACCATGCATGATGCCAACTACCCGGGCAAGGACTACAAAGAATGAGTATTCCACAAATCCCCCAAATTGACCTTTTCCATTTAAGTCCCAAAGTGGTCAATGAAGGCTAACCCCAATACTAGACAAATCTAGGTGCCCCATACCTGCTTACATGCTCAAATAGCTTCACATAAGGTCACAAGCCTACATCCACACTCAAAATCACTCACATCATACACTTCAAGGCACATATTTGTAATCAATGTCTCTCCACATGAAATCACACCTAAGACTCTCTAGAAATGGGTACCCAAAAAGTCCCATATCCAAGAAGACGCATGCCAAAAACATGTGAAGGGCATCACACTCAAAAGTTGGTAGTCACACACAAAAAGTTTGGAGAATAAAACCTTGTATCGAACCACCCGACCGAAGTTTATGAGTCCCATCACATCAGAATAGATGCATTCTAAGTACAGTGCACAGTCAGAGTATGCATCTAGGGATAAACCACTAACTTACTAACTAACACTCACAAGCCACAAGAAAAATCTCACTTACTAATGCATTAACCACTTCAAATAGCATGTAAGTATTGTAGAGGTAACACGGTATTATCATGTTTCTAATGAAATGATCAACCGTCCTGTCTAGTTTCGGGTGTATAGTGGGTGCAACTAGTTTATACTAGGTGAAGCTTGACAGTAACTAAGGGTAAACCTTCTGTAAGTTACAAATTTAGTCGTTGAATGTGTTCTAAATCTTTTGTGTGTGATACTTTTTGATTACTCCTCAATTGTGGACATGTTGTTGCAATACGCCATTCAATTACTGTTCTCCAACCTTATCTGATAGTGATCGGCTTCTAGACAGCCTCTTCTGTAATATTTGTGATGTTTACTATAATTTCGGATGTAGATTCTATCTGCACAAAATGTGTGGTTTGCGTCTTTTTGTTCACAATTAGAGCCTTGATAGCATCCAGAGCACTGTGAAGAACTAGACTTTCACTACACAGTGGACTTTCACCAAAGTCTAAGTTACTATCAGATATCCGAATATCACTGAATGTCTCCAAATATTTTTCTTGTAGATCAGACAGAAGAAATATTCTGGTGTCACACTACCACTTGCTACACTCTTTCCTTTATATATGGCTTCTTTATTGTCTTTATGTTATGGGGTCTCCAAATCATTATTCACTCGAATGGGGTGTTTGTCACTTCTGTACTTGGAATAGATCTTATCAGAACGTGTTACTAGCATGTAGATGGTAAGAACCACTCACCAACGGGATTGCAAGTCTTAACCTCTTTTCTTATCCAATTTGATGAAGGAATAGGACAGGTTGATAGGGTTCTTGGGTGGCAGAATTTAGTAACAACTGAATCCTTGCATTTCTCTAGATTACTCACATTGAAGTAGTGAACTAACTTATCAATTACAATAACAACCTTATTTGGGCTAACTTTATAGATTCATGGATGTGGAGCTGGTTGATTAGTCACAGAATTACTTAATCATGAGCAGTTATCATGATAGATAAGTAACTATTAGACAACGCAGTATAGAAATACTTTGGAACAACAAATTAATTTAGCAAAGTGCTCTTCTCTACATAACAAACCTAAGAGTCTTGGTCTGCCTCTTCAAGGAGAGGTTTTAGTGAATTATTATTTACAAAGTGGGGCATCCGGTGGCTCTCTCTCTCTCACACACACACACGTATATATATATATATATATATATATATATATATATATATATATATATATATATATATATATATATATATATATATGTATATATATATTTATATAATACATAGATACATACATGCATACATACAAAAGCAGACTCTAGCATAATGAGGCATACAAATATAATAAAGCATGGTTTCAGACATAAAGACTAAAAGACATATGATAGACTTGGATTGTACAGTCTACTTTGACCTGGTTCCTAAGAAGGTTCACCCGAGGTCTCATTCATATGACTTCGACCTTCATGGATATAAACATATGAAGCAGAGTGACTAAGAATGGAAATAGGTTCTGTTTTGCAAGTATGGATGAACAGTCAGAATGGTTGGTGCAAAACAAGAGAACTTATGTAACCTTATAGAAAATTAATCTACCTAAGGACCAAATTAAGCTCTACCTTTATCGCTTTGTTCAGGGTACAAATCCTATAAGAATGGAGAGAGAGAGAGAGAGAGAGAGAGAGAGAACTCTGCAACTTAAAGCATGTTTTGCAATACCTGTTAGTGAAAGATGCAGGATCCTTCTGTAAGTATCACAAATTTCATTTTCCACAAACTACGAGGGACCAGACGATATCTCTTTCCTTGTTAAGATCCAGGATGTCAGCTCGAATGAAGCCTTTCAGAGTCTACCAAATCTTCCATGCAGGATTGTAATCCAAGACGGAAGACGTATCGATACTATGATCTTTCAGAGTGCGCATGCAGATTCTGCGAGGATATTAGTACAACATTTTGTGCTGTAGAGCCCAAAGGTGCGGGTACTTGCGTATCAGAGCTCGAGCTAAACAGACAAGCGGATATACTTTCTATGGTTTTCAATATTCCTGCTATGTAGGCATTTGGAGGCAGAGTTTTGTTCACGGAAAAATCATGCTTCACACTGCATGCTTCTTGCGGAATTCCTGAATCTACTGAGAGTTGCAACTCCGGCTGACCAGAAACCTCTGTATCAAGAGAGTGGCTTCGTTCTGCTTCCGCAGGCTTACCTGTAAACTGGAGCACCAGTTTTTTAAAGTTCAGATTGTCGAGGGCAATAAGCTGTCGTACTAAGGGCTTCGGTTTTGCTCTAGACTTGCGGTTCCTCGGCTTTGGTGTAACTTTAGACCGCTCGGAGCTCCTTCCCGATCCGCTGGAAGAAGCGACAGTTCTGCTTGTTCTGATTCTATCATGCCGTCCGAGGATGGTCTTTCCAAGTCTTCGTAGTGGTGGAAAAAAACTCGTCGAATCAGTTGCTGCAGTACAATGATCCCTTATATCTTCAAAGGGCGCTGGTGCATCGGACCGCATGAGAAACAATCCTCCATGGACGCTGCAAGATGAACCAGGAAGACCAACCGATAAAGCTCCGTCAGGACAGCGGCTTTGCTCCTCCGCTGTGGACGCACTTGTGAACTGTATTACAAGCTTCCTAAAGCTCAACTCATCCTGGGCGATGAGCTCTCGGACAAATGGCCTAGGTTTCGCTCTTGATTTACGCTTTCTGTACTTCCGTGGGGCTTTGTGAAGTTTGGAGTTCTTCCCCAGGGAGCTGAAAGAATCCAAAGCTGTATGAAACATGACTCTGCCTACTGGTCTGCAGATGTAAAGGTGTTACACGCTGCCAGTGCTGTAAACTAGCTCGTCCTTCCTTGGGAAGGATGATGGAGTCCCTCTGAACTGAGAATAGTGAATCCTCTGTGAGGAGTGTAAGAAGGACCCCAGAATGGATGCGCTTCTAGTGCAAGGTCATGTGTTTGTTGTTGAGGACGAACTGGAAGGCTGTGTAACATCGTTCCCCGTCACATAGTCATCATTCCTTCTTCCATATCAAACTTTATCTGCCAAATTTGTCTTTCTCTTTTTCTTTCGAAGATTGAGTCCCCTTCGTAAAGAGAATGTTCAACGGACCAAGAAACTCAAGTGACTCGCCTTTTGATAGGTCGGGGTGAACCCCACTCGAAAGATATAAAGTCAAGTAATGGTAACAAATTGGAAGGCATCCCAACATTCAAAATAAATACCATGCAAGTGTGTGAGTCGGCAAGGAAAAAAAAACAAGATCACGTCTAAACAAAGTTCAAGGAAGTGAAGCGCCGGCTATGGCGGAACAGTAACACACAGAAATTCCGTTGCGAAAGAAGAAGGCTATCGACACTTGGGGATTGAGAAAACATTGGTGTGCAGTTAACATGGAGCAGAAACAATGACGCTAATGCAGGAAGTAACAATGACGACGCGAGAATGTGTTGATAGAAACTTGATGCTGGAGGTCTGTATCTCCGCAGGAAATTTGCGTTAGCAGGAGAAGAAGAACAAGATGGTAGGATCTCGTGCGGCCAGCAGCTCCATTTCGTGAGTGTCAATCGCCTTCGTGTGTCGGTCGCATGCGCTGTCAGTCGCGACTGATACAGTGTGGTGTCTGTCGCGAGTGCCTCATTTGTCGTCAGTCGTCGGTCTCCTGTCGATCGCGGGGACTCGTCAGTCATCGGTTCCCTGTCAATCGTGAGTGCCTCGTCCGTCGTCAGTCGTCGGTTCCCTATCGATCGTGGGTTTCTTGTCGATCGTCGGTTCCCCGCTGGCATCATTTAAAAAGGATAGATTTTTTGAATTGGCCGTCGCGCGCTGGCTCTCAGGTTTTCATGCTTTTTTTATCCCGTTTTTTCCACTCCCTGGCGACTTCTGGACCGCCTGGTTTTTCTTTTACCTTCGAGCCGTTTCACCGTTTGGTTGGTTCTCAAGGACCCTCGATCTGGACATTGTAATCTCTTGGGACTTTTGGCGTGGTGATTTGAAGTCTCCATGGACTAATGGCGTGGAGTTTTGGTCTATTGACTTGGAGGCTTTGCATTGTTTTACTTCTTTTCTGCTTTCTACTCTAGACCTTTTACGGGTTCTGTCTCGGTTCTCTCTCTCACTTTGTGGGTCATTGAGGTCTCTTTTAATTCCTCTCGGTAAATATTTTCAACAAGCAAAAATAGAAATCAAGCATCCGAAGGAGTTTTGAAGGTGTGCGTGGGCATATCGCTTCGATTTTAAGGAGTCTTTCCTTTCTCTCTGTGGCCGCCTCTATGGATGTGGGGGTCCCTTCCCTCATTTTGAGTAATTTACCTCCAGTTGTCACTGGCGAGGCTAATGCTGCCCCTAGCTCGTCAGAGACCACGGTGGCCCCTCGGGTTGCTCTAAATCGCGAGGTGATCCTTTCAACACAAGAAGAACTCAAGAGAACTTGCCTCGTTGGCCAGCTGTTTGGTCCCAGGCCCCCACTAGATCTGCGCTAGTGGTTTCGCAAAGAGTGGTTCCCGCGTGGCATAGTTGTGAGTAAGTGCCAATTCCTTCCAGCCAGACACCTCTTGCTTGTCTTTGAGAACGAAGAAATGGAACTCTAGGCCCTCAGTGTCGGGTTTTGGCAAGTCGGGCGTGCCACTCTGTGCCTGTTTAAATGGGCCCCCGATTTTGTGCCTGACAACTATAAACCCCTTCGATACCCTCTCTGGGTTGAGCTCCCCAATCTCCCTTACTTCCTTTACGGTTTTTTGTGGGATATTGTCGCTCCGATTGGCAAGCCGTTGGCCTCGCGCGAAGATGTTGGGGGTTTCATTTATGAGGGCACAAAACACGTGTTTAATGCCCGGTGGCATCCTCAAATGTGTGTGGAGGCTGACCTCACCAGGCCTCTCCCCTCGAGGATTATTGTCGATTTGGGTGAAGGGGAATCTTGGGTTCAGGAGATCTCTTATAAAGATCTGCCCAATGCCTTCTTTAAATGTGGTCAACAAGGCCATCGAATAAAAGATTGCCCCTTGAAGCAGAAGAATAGGCAAGAAGCCGCCAGCAAAACCCAAACACTCAACAGGAAGCAGGTCGGCCCCTCAGTTGAAGAGAAAGACAAGGATGACCGAATCCCAAAAACCGACTCAGAAGGGTTTACAGAGGTTAGAAGAAGAAGGAAAGCTAGCCCTAAGAGAAGCTCAAGCCCAAGGAGACTTTTACAGAAATCCCAAACGCCAGAAAAGTTACTCAATAATTTATACTGCAACCTCGAGAAGGAGGTTAATGAGGTTGATTATCTGGGAGGGACCCCAGACTTTGTGGGCACAAGTAACTTACCCTTGGAGTGGGCCCCCTCTAATGTGGTCAATCAAGAGGACTACACAACTAGTAAAGAAGATGGATTCACCACAAGCAATGAGGACAATTTGGATAGTGAAAGTTCCATCATTGGAACAACAATACCGGAAACGGCCTCTCCTTCTCCCCCACATGAGGTTTCCCACAAGGGAAAACAGTTGGCAGGCATGCCTTCGAAAAACCCCCTCAAATCGAAGGCGCATGGTCGGGACCATCGCCCCTCAAGAAAGAAAGATGACTCCAAGAGGAAAAAAGAGAAGTCTCACCCTCAGAATGAGGGAAGTGCAAGAAAATGATCATCCCTTCACCAAACACTAGGGGGCTTACTGACCCCACAAGGGCCACCATTATTGGTCAATGGCTCCGTGACATAAGCTTAAACCCGGACTTCATGTGTCTTCAGGAGATTAATATTGAAGGAGAAGACCTTCAAAAAAGACTTAAGGGCGTCTCTTAGTCCCATGTGAGGTTTTCCACAACCCATCAGCGCGGTTCTGGTGGAACTCCCATTAGTATCAATCACCTCTGGGCTAATAAGCTTGACTACACGAGCAAAGATAGAAACCATAGGTGGTTGACAGTTACATTCAGCACCCCCTTTCAATTCTCCCTAATTTCTATGTATGCTCCAAATGAGGATGCTGCGAGGATCGATACTTGGTCCTCCTTGGAATTGTTTTCTCATAATGTCATGATTTGCGGTGACTTCAATATGGTGGAGGACCCCTCTGATAGGTGGAACAACAAGGGCCGTATCATGGATGGCCAAGAGAAAGACACATGGGACCAAACCAAATTGTTTTTGGATCTGGTCGAAGTCAAGGACGCGAACGGCTTTTCTTGGTCCAATCTTCAATTGGGTGAGGACTTGAGGAAAGCGAGACTGGATAGAAGCTACATTTTGTAGAATCTCATCCATCAATGGGGTCCTCCCACCCTAATGCAACATATCGACCTCACCGTCTCTGACCATTACCCAATGGTGCTCACCTTCCCCCCTTCATCTAAAAGTCACAAGGCACCTTGGTTTCACCCCAACCTGTTTGTCTTTTCGCTCCCGTCTACCCGCCATGAAATCACTAACGCGTGGCTTGAGGCCTTTGCCGTCTGCACCTCGCCAGCCAAGTGTTGGAGAAATGCTGTGGAAAAGTCTCATGAGATCTTGATTAGCACCATGAAGGCTCTCAAAATCATCCGTCGAAGATGCAGAGAAAACCTATACCGTCGGCTCCGGAGACTCGAAGAAGAAGTTAATAAAGGGAAGATTCAATCTTAGAAGGGACTCCAAAATATCAGAGGAAGACTAAGATACGAGGAGGAGATCAAAAGGAGAAATCTTCAAATTTATTTTAAGGAATGGTGGGCTGGTAAGGCTGACAGACCTTCCAAAGAGATGTGCAATATTCTGAGAAGAAAACAAATTAGAGAGGAGATCCCGCTACTACTTGACAAGGATGGGGCGGAATGTAAAACAGTGGAAGAAAACATGGGCATTATAGAAGCACACTTCACGAGTCTCTTGGGTAGTGCTTGTCCCCTCTCCCCCCATAGGAGGGATTGCATGGCCACCATCTCTCGGACTTCCCTACATAGAATACCACGCAACTTGAGCGCTTTTCTTGACGCCTCCATTTCCGAACAAGAAATCCTGGAAGTTATCGATTCGCTTCCGAACGGCAAGAGCCTGAGGCCTGATGGGCTCACTAATGAGTTCTTTAAATCATTCAAATATGTGGTGACCACCCCCTTGCATCTTGTTTGGCTTGAGGCACTCGAGTTTGGCACCCTTCCCACTTCTCTCAACAATGGCATTATCAAACTTATACATAAAAAAAGGGGAGAGGAACAAAATTGAGAATTGGAGACCCATCATAATGCTTCAAACCGGATATAAGATTCTTGCTAGAGTCATTGCCAACAGGATATCTTGTCATTTAGATCAGTGGCTTAGCAAAGAACAAAAAGGCTTCATTAAGGGAAGGTCAATATTGGAAGCCATCATTGATATTTGTGAATGTCTTGACTATGCTAAAGAAACTAATCAGGACATTGTCTTTCTCAAGATTGACTTTGAGAAAGCCTACGACAGATTGGAATTGGACTATATTTTACAATCGCTGAAAGACCTTGGGTGTAGTCAAAGATTCCTGAGGATGATCTCCACTCTCCTTGGCAATGCTTCGACCAAAGTCAATGTCAACGGACAACTCTCAAAGGCAATCAAACTAAAACGATCCATGAGGCAAGGTTGCCCGTTGGCCCCGCTGCTCTTTGCCATCGGCACTGAAGGACTGAGCCGACTTGTGGAGCAACAGATGGAGCTTGGTCACATAAGAGGCATCAGTTTGCCACATAACTCTGGGCAAATGACCATTAGGCTTTTTGCGGATGACACAAATGCCTTTGTTCATAACGATGATACTAGCTTGGAAACCTTTTGGTGGTGCCTCGACATGTTTTGTGAAGCCTCTGGATCGAGAATTAACCACACTAAGACTGCATTCAGGGCTATCAAAGGGAATGAACCCAATCTCCTCATTGTGCAAGGATGCCAAAGCATTCAATCGTCAGGTCATTCGCATTCTTCGTATCCCCTTGGGATTCGGTGTTACTCTTGAACAAATTAGAAAGTACTTGTAGGAACTTTCTCTCGACCGGGGCATAAGAGGAGGGGAGTGCCTAAAACCAAATGGTCCATATGCACTAGCCGAAAGGAGAATCGAGGTTTTGGTATTATGGACATTGGAAGCATGGCCAATAAACTTGAGGCTAAGTGGATGATTAAGGCGTGGTGCAACAGAGGTTCCTCTTGGGCCACATTAATTTTCAGAAACACAAACGGAATTACTTTGTTAGGCTGCCCTCGATGAAAAAATCTGGACATCCTCACCCTCCTATTCTCTCCGATTCCAGTCTCACCCAAAGGATCCATCCTGGTTAGATCTTTGTGGTTGACCTGGAACACATTCAAACCTCACATCAGAATGAATGAAGATTGGAAGTGGGCTGCAGGTATAAGACACAACGACTCTATTTGGTTCCCAATCCAAGGCATAAGAAACGTGGAGCCTTGGAATGTCTTGAGTGCCAAGAGACTCTGGAATAAAGGATTCAAACAATGGAAGCAGCTTTGGAAACAGAACAGGAACAGATGGGTGGACTTTGAGGACCTTGAACCTACTACTATAGTCACATACGAGGAATGGAATTTTTTACTGAGCAGATGCCACGCTTGGGACCGATCTAAAATCCGACTAGTTATGGGAGAGGACTCTCCGAACCCAATGGGCCTTAAATGGTATAATGGTAATCGCCTCTCCAAGCTTCCATATGTCGAAGCTTGCAATGACATTCACATCAGTATGAACAAGAAATGGTGTCTCAATTGGACGCGACTTCGATGGGATATGAAATTTATGTCTATCTGGCACCCTCTCATTGAAAACAAAAAGTCGGTTCTCCTATGGCAAATCCTACACTCTGGAATATGGACCAATGCAAAAGCTAACAAGATCTATGGGGTTCCGCCCTAGTGCAAGCGATGTTGCCAGAGTAAAGAGGATATTGGTCACCTCTTCTTTGCTTGCCCTAAATCCCTTCGGTTATGGAGGATCCTTGGTCCTTCTTTGGGACTCCAAGAACAAATCAATTGGAAGCAAGCCCTCATTGGTGAAGCGATTGGATGCTCTCCGGCGTTGTGGAATGCGATTAGGGGAGAGATCCTTTGGAATATTTGGTGAGAAAGATGTGCTCAAAACTTTGGCAATACCCCCAAGGAGTGGTCAATCGAGAAGTCCCTTTTCCTTCTCGGCAGAAGAATTGCTAACTGTAAGAAACCCCCCCCCCCCTTTCAGACATCACAAAGAGCTACAGTATGTCAACAATAAGCTTAAAACCAAGTGGGATCCACATGATGGGGATGCGAGGTTTATCAACCTCCTCTATAACTCCATGTAAGGTTTGCAAGGCCTACCACAAAGACTATGGCAGATCATCGGAATGAAAATTAGTCTTCAGAAATATATCAATTGGAAGCCAGCTCTACTGGGAGAAGCGAAGGGTCACTCCGTGACTCTCGGGAACGCTCGAAACTCTGGTTGATTGAGTATTCACTGTTCCTTGTTGGCAAAAGGATCGCTTATTGGAAGAAACCCCCCTTTTTTTAGGAATCATCAAATTTTCCTTTTGATCAAGAACACACTTTACCCATGTGAGGCCCGTGAGCCCCGCATGTGGGTGATGAGTGGGCGATTAACCTTTTTTGTAAAGCCATCTACTCTCTATAAAAGCTCCCCCCGCTCTGTGGGATTTGGGGGATCCCGTGGGCTCTAGTCCCCTTCTTTTGTATTTTTCCTTTATTTAATTCAAGTCCAGGAGAGTAGGCTAGGGCCGAACTTCCTTTATAAAAAAAAACATTCAAAATAAGTCTAGAAGTTAATCTTTATCTCAATAAAGATTTCTGTGTCTATTGGCATTGCGAATTGAAGTTCAGAAAGTTCTGGCACATAGTCACATGATACAAGAAAGTTGTGCTCTTCTGTGGTGCAAAAGATGCTTCAATGAGAGGAGGACATAGAGCACCTCTTTCTCTCTCGCATTTGAATTTGGAAGGGGATCCAAAGAACCCTCAAGTTGGATCGACAGATCAAGTGAAATCAACCTCTTTTGGATGAGTCCTTTGGCTCCTCCACAACCCTTGGAGCGCAAATTAAGATATAAAAGAGTTGTTTTCAAAACCCTTGACAATATTCCACAGTTCTTTCACAACCAATACATGGTGCATCATATATGCCCACAATAGGTAATTAGTACCGTCTACTCTATTCTCAACAACCAACATACGGAATACATCATTGCTTTCAGCCATGGCCACGAACTAAAATACCCTGATGTAGAAAAAAGAGTGTATCTTGAAAATTTGAACATCACTACCGTATGGACCTCTATTAGATATATAACAAACTTTGAGACACTTGTACTGACGAACCAAAACCTATATATATGTTTGGCTTAAAAGGATAAAATTGCTTGCATAGGCACTATGCCAATGCATTCAAAGGGAGAAACGAGTTTAGATCACGATTTCCACACCAAAAAAATGCTATTTTGAAACGCTAATCGCCTTGAGTATGCTCAACAATTTTTGTAAGATTTTGAGACTATGACCGGAGGGGTGTTGACGATGCCCTAAATGAAGCAACAACCTGCTTTGATATCAATTGTTGGAGTTTGAGGTCTCTGGAAGCATGGAAACAACACAAGGAAGAAGAAGAAGAAGAAAATGAACCTTGGGTCACAACACACAATACTGAATGTATTTCCAAGAGAATGTACAAAGATAAGTGACTCATTAGGGTTATAGGCGTACATACAAGCTAGGGGGAAAAACCTCCTAAAGAGGGAAAAAGTGTGCCGATAGTCCCAGTGTGTTCACACACATCAATACCAAAGTATATCAACAATAACAAGTGGGAAATAGGGAAGAAAAGGCTCGCTCTCTTTTGGGTTTTCTTCATGGATCATGCAAGTGCGCAATATGGGGAAGATAAGTGGGGTGAGTGGACGGAAATTGGGATTACACCACTTAAGGAGGGGCTTGGAAGCGTCTTCTTTGTTAGTCACATAAGGATCAAAAGAGGAAACCCAGGCAGCAACTGGATGTATAGAGGAGATTTGGGAAATCGTGCATCTTGCAAGCTTTCATCAGAGTTCTAATAGGGAAAGGAATGATAGTCAACTTATATTCCACCTCTATCTGGAATGGTCACGGCAGAGATCTGTGATGATAGTTGCACACTTGAAGCTTCCCATTTGGACTCAACGGTTGCATACAACTTCTCTTTTGAATGTGTACGAGAATATCTGACGACATGGATGCCATTAGACGGTAAGCTAGATGGCCAAGCAAGAACAGATGGCGATGGCTAAGCAAGAACAAATGGCGATGGCTAAGCAACAACAGTCAGCTCTTGGAGATGTGTGGGATCAAGATCAAACATCTATCCATAGCATGTTAAGCGAGAAGTCGATGTGCATAGGCAGAAAGAATTTTTGTCATCAATGACATCAATGAGGGATTCCATTTTTTGAGCGGAGTTTTTCTATGCAGGCTGTCGAAGACCAACCCTCCGTTTTGCTTCATCTCCTCCTCACTATGTTAGCAGTAAGCTAGATCCTATGGGGAAGCATCACACTCCTTTACCCTTGTGGGGCATCAACATCATGAGGAGCAACTAAACCAAGAGAGGAGAGGAGATTCAGAGGGGTTAGCACCACAAATGTTTTAAAAAGGGGATGACCTGAAGAAGTCGAGGGGGGATGGAACATGAATATATGCGCATCTTGAAGTATATGAGACGGATGCAGAAATAGTTGCTTCTGAAGATTTAGGGAGAAAGCTTCCATATGATATATACATGTCTGCTACAAAAGTTTCAAAATTCAGGATATCAAATATTTTGTAGAGACGGTAAATGTTGAACAAAGAAGCCGCACTTGGATGTTTTTTCTATTTGTTGTTGTCTATGTTAACATTATTATAACAAACCTTCAAAGTAGATAGTGCACAAAAATGAAGGAGCGAACATAAAAGAGAAGGAGAGGGGAGTTTCTTTCATAAAAAAGGGAATGTGAATTTTTGCTTTGTCTCATATTTCCATAGATGCCATAGACTCCATCTTGAGATTCAGAGTGTTTACATACTGATTTATGCTAAAATATATGTTTTCAGTCAAAGTTTAAAATAAAAAATAATCCTGCCAGCGCATTTTGATTTGGATGAGTTTACATATGAAGAAGAGCATCGTTGGATTGCACGTATGTGTAGTAAAAGAAACTCTTCAATCTCATCAATCTGAACACTTGCTTGAAGTGTTGGGAGATTTGATTCTAAACAGCATTGAAAAGAGCACTGCTCTATCGCTATGCACCATTTCGATGGATCGGATGATCAATGGATGAAGGCTGCTTAAGGAAATGGCAAGCAGAAAGGATCTATCTTGTATTGCCAAATTTTGAGGAATCCTCAAAGGATGGCCCCAAAAAAAGTTCAGATTTACATTCATATATGAGGCTCCGACCTTGCAAATTTATATTTGACATTCATATATATATATATATATATATATATATATATATATATATATATATATATATATATATATATATATATATATATATATGTGTGTGTGTGTGTGTGTGTATGTGTTGTGTATCTCTATGTATGTATGCATATAAACATATATAAAAATAGATATTGATATGGAGAGAGAAATACCTAATTACATACACACGCATACACACACACACACTATATATATATATATATATATATATATATATATATATATATATATATATATATATATATATATATATATATATATATATACTTTCTTTGGTGACATTATGGACAGATTCCGCCATGAATGCTTCAACATTGGATCATTCATGATCGGTGGATCAAACTATAAAAAATTTCAATCGCATCGCATGATGCATCTTTTAGTTTTCTTTAATCTAAATTGTCTGCTATAATCCAAATTTAGGTATGACTTATCCGTGCTTAGGAGGAAAGAAAGAAATGGACGACAGCTTATTTTCCACTTTTCTCTGAGAGTTTCAACTGTAGACATCGACGAGCCCATTCTGAAGTATGACTTCTTCGTTCATAAGCGGAAACGAAGAACTGAATGACAGCTTGTTTTCAATTTTTCCACTAATTGTTTCAACATTCATTGTCATGCAGATGACCTTAGTTGAAACTTTCCATGATGATGATGTCCATATGGATAAGATATGTAACATACATACAGCATTTGGTTTACACGCAACGTGCGGACGTATACATATACACCAACACACACACACACACACACACACATATATATATATATATATATATATATATATATATATATATATATATATATATATATATATATATATATATATATATACACGCACACAAAAGAAAATATGAAGAACAGTAGAATATACCTAAAAAGACAATTTTACCACTCATGCATTCAAGGTCTGTCATGCATACTTTTGTTGAGGGATACAGAATTTGTCTAGTTTTTGTAGAAGTTCAATCCCCGAACAATAATGCAAGAGCCCATCTCAAACGCAACACTTAGAGTTTTTTGATTTCAAGATCAAAGAGATTGGCATTCTTTAGTGGAAAACAAGAAAGATGTCTTCTTATAATAACTCGTCTACCATGGGATTTGAACCACTTCTAGGGCCAGATTTAGTATGTGCCATAGTGGTGCAAAAGATGCTATAATAGAAGAAAAAATATCGGCTAGGTCTTTGCAAGAAACTAAGAATTACGACCACCACATGCTAAAGAGATGACTCTCCTCCCAACCTTATGCCTGTATATATAGCTGCTCAAATCAACGAGGACCACAAATGTAACTAGAGTCCACAAGTGCATCTGCAATCTCCTCTTCTCTTTTCATATCTTCCACTAGAGTGTACTAGTGGTTCAAGTGATGTCGGCCACTGCGTTAGTACCTTCCACTAGAGTCCACTAGTGGTTGGTGTACTCGCCACTTGAGTTAAATCTCACTAGAACTTAGTTACCACACATTAACTTGAGTTAAGATGCTCTAGAGCTCCTTGGCCAAAACTCTCTCTCCATGCTCCCCATAGGGGTTGAACCCTAGACCTCTTCCTTCACAACCTTGAGACTTAACCACTAGGTTAAGTGGATCCCTTGTTTAAGAGAGCACATGGACTTATGCTTAAGTCAAGTCTCGATATCTTTGGCCATATACGAGTGACCATGTCCGATTTCAAATGTGTTTGAACTGTTCGGATCCTAAGATCATAGACTTACTTTATTACATTCTTCCCCCCTTGGAAACGATTTACGTCCTCCAGAATACAGCTATATATAATAACCGTAAGAAACCCCTGAGCCTCATGTTCTTAATCTAGAAGAACATGGTTATATTCTAAAACTAGAAGAACATGTCTCATCTCTATGGTGGGATCCCTACCCAAAAGATTCAAAACACTGTCTGGCTTTGAACTTTGATAAACTGGTCAAAGTACAAAGTAGTGAATGAATTATATGGGTCAATCTAAAATCATCCCTAGCCATTTCATTGTTTCTCGATGTGCGATCTAGGCATAGACACATGATATTGATGGATTTCAATTACAAGTCCATTTCTAGGCATGACTGGTGCATGGACTTAGTAATTAAGGTGGGATTCTTATCCCTATCAAGACTTTGAGAACTCTTGACTCACTTGAATTTGATTTGAAAAACTTGAGTTTTGGTTGATCCAAACATCTAACTTGGATTTGTACAATGGTTAACTCCCATCCAACAGTTACTTGATTTTTTCACCCGACTCGAGGACTACTTTGTCCTAATAGGCTTAAAAAATCCTATGTAAATTATAGGAGAAAGTTTTCCATTTATTTTGGGTCATCCTAACTATATCTTGACCAAGTCAAATTCAAAATGCAAATCACCAAACTTAGGACACTTTTCTCAAAGATCTTTGGCTAAACGTTCTTGAGAATTGTCAATCTTATGAGCAATTCTTAACTTCACTATTTGAGAGTGTACTGAACTCTAGAAAGTCATGACAGTTATGCTAGAAGCAAACCCAAATGAATAAGTCAAACTTGAACTTGTCATCTTTTTAAGATTGATTAAGTTCTTGTCTAACACATCTCCTAGGATGTTTAATTTAGTTATCTAGTTCCACTCCGCTAACCCCAAACTTTTGCAAAATGAATCAAAACCATATCTAAGACAATTCCAAAAGATTTTGGAAAGTGGAAGGAAACAAGTAAAACTTTGTATCACTAATTCAAACTTCTAAGATATAAACTTGCTATGAGTCAAATACTTGATGACCCAAGACTTTAACTCAAGACTTAATTTCTTAATGATCTATTTCAACAAGATATTGAAGCTTTCTATCTATCTTTAAGAGAAAGGGACTCGATTCTCACAAACATTCATAGAGTAAATCTAAACATCATCCAACCACAAGATACTAGTGTGGCATCCAAAATTAGTGTGTTGACCCATTGAGGTTCTATTGATGAGTTTTGAATCAAAAAATGCTTCACTTGAGACTAGGTTCATGGCTATATTCAATCTTTATGACTCCTTACTAGAAATGCAATTCTTGTGCATTGCTTTGAGTCAAAGGATTGAAATTACCAAGTTACACTAGGAACTTCTAGCTTGACTTAGTGAGTCTATTCCTTAGTTGAAAGTTCCATTTCAAAGTCAAAGTCTTACTCTTTCAGAAATTTATCAAATATTTCCGAGTCATCAACACTTTAGCTTGAAGTGTTTCATGAAGATCTTGGAAGTTACTTACTTCATATCTTCTTACGAGCTTGATCTTGAAGTATCTTGAGATAATACTTTTATCCTCCTTGAATTAAAACTTATCCTTGGAGGTTTTAATTCCCTTGAAGATCAAATCTAACTTCAAGGTTTATTCGAGGACTAAAAGATAATTATCATCCCATGGTCCGATCTCCCATACCATCTTTCCTTTATTAATCTGAGTATCAAATCTGGTGTCCCATACCACCCTATTTTATATTCACAATAATGTGTGGGTGATACATATCCTAAAGTCTAAATATATCTTGATAGAGTACATTTTACTTCATTTCTTTAAAAGATCCATAGACTTAATTACCATTATTAGGGTTGTAGAATACATACCCGAAACTTTACTCTGTTCAAAATTGGAATAGCTTACTATTTGATTGCCAATACTTGGAAAAACTTGGAAGAGCTCTAGTACCAATGCAAGAAACTAAAAATTAGGACCACCACATGCTAGAGAGATGACTCTCCTCCCAACCTTATGCCTGTATAGTTGCTCAAATCAATGAGGATCACAAATGTAACTAGATTCCATAAGTGCATGTGCAATCTCCATCACTCCATATCAACCACTAGTACACTGCTTTAGTACCTTCCACTAGAGTCTACTAGTGGTTGGTGTACTTGCCACTTGAGTTAAATCTCACAAGATCCAAGTTAACTCATGTTAAAAACTCACTCCCCATGCTCCCCATGGGAGTTGAATCCAAGAACTCTTCCTTCAAAACCTTGAGAATTAACCACTAAGCTAAGTGGATCAGGTGTTTAAGGCACATGGACTTATGCTTAAGTCTATTCTTGAGATATTTGGTCATATATGAGTGACCAAATGATGTCTGATTTGAGATCTGTCTGAATCGGTCGGACCCTTAGATCATAGACTTACTTTATTATAGTCTTCTCCTCTTGCCTCAAGAGTGATATCCTACCAAAAAAAGTTAGTAGGGCCCTCGAGTTGGATCCTCACCTAAATTGGAAGCGAATTCCATTAGGAAAGGCCATTGGTACCTTGGAGGCTCTATAAAATATGATCAGGGATGGTAAGTCTTCTATCCCATGGGACTTAGGTATGCAAGTTTGTCTAATGCATTAGGTGGCAGTTGGCAGCCTTGACCTAGAAGGAGATCTTGATTGTTGTGAGGCGCATTAATCCCGTTGGGCCCTTTCTCTTTGAGATTGGAGTGGATGGAATTTTTCTCAGTTCCCTTGCTATGTAACTTTCAGTGGATTCGGGTGGTTGGTACTCGTAGGAGCAATTGGCACATTGATCCTAATCTGAAAGACATTCGGGCCCACTCTAGTTGGCACCTCTGAGCCTGGGCATTTGGACCGTTAGCTCACCTTAGTTGGGACCTACGGAATAGCAATGGCATGATCCTATCTCCCCCTTAAGATTGCATGATTTTATTTTTTTAGTACTTTATTTGGCTAGGGTCATAGATTATTGAGTCCCATCATCTTGTGACTCCTCCGATAGTTGATCATGGGGGCATGGTGGGCTCACAGAGGATGAGTTGGCCTCTTGACTCCACTGGTTGAGGCTTCCACCTAGAGTCTCAGCAACATTGACTCTAATACTGTGAGTTCGCACAGTGGATTTGGGGGTAGGTTCTACATTTGCTCACCTAGAGGAAGAATCCCCATACCATCACTTGGGCAATACTGCCTGGGGATCCATTGGCCCTGCCCTCAGCTATGATTCGGTTGATACTATGATTCTTTCGGTTTAGGAGGAGATGATTGACAACACTTAGGACCATCACACTCCCCATTAGATTGGTGTGGATGATCCTCCTCCCCTCCCCATATTTCTATTGGGAAAGATGGATGGATACTCTAAGAAATGAGTAGGTACTACAAATTGTTGGTTTGTACCGGCCCTCTTCCACTTCAGAGTTGCATTGTAGGCCCTCTCAGCTTTCCAGTGAAATTAAACAAGTGCCTATGTACTTTGGAAATGATATAAGTAATGATTCATTCAAAACATACTACTTCCCACTTTGCAATCAAATGAAAACCTTCTATTTTGGTTCACACACCTGCTGCTTGTTAAGCTCAGTGCTTCCAGTACAATAGGAATTAGAAGAATTCCTTTTGGAGATATTAAATTAACTTAAGGTGCTAAGATTCCAAGTGGAATCACTTAAAATGATTGACTATACACAGAGCAATCAATTTAGCATGTGTAGCATTACCCCCGATTTTTAGGACCTCTACAAAGATTAACCAATGATCACTTCGAAACACTTTTCTCCCAATCCACTAAATGGAATATCTTCACAATGTTTCAACATGTATTAGACTTAGGGATGATTCCAACCAACATTAGATCTTTGAAAATGGTGAAGAAATGATTCAGATATGAGCAATACAAAATGACTGTTTTGAGTGACAATGACAGAGAGATCAACAGATGTAAGAAATGATCTATTGTATTATATGACAATGTTGTACATGATCATAATGTCTGATGATAGTGAGAAGTGTAGGCTATAGTATGAGCTTCTTAACTTAAGCAAATGATCTTCAATATACTCAGAATAATGGGGCTCACAGCCGCATGTTTACAAGTCATTTTTATATATGCTTTGCCTCCAAGTTTGAATTCAAATTCAAACTTGGCTTTACCTAAAGATTCTCCTCCAAATTAGGAGTCATTACACCAAAATGATTCGTAGCTTTTAGCTCTCAAAACTCCTTGACTTTAGAGGCTTTACAAGATTCTTCCAAGTCAATTTGACTTTTACAAATGGTAAAAGGTAAAGAATCCATAGCAATGGTTCTCATGGGTCTTCAATTAATTTCATATGAATCCTTCTCATGCCTAGCCAAAGTGTGTAGGCTTGGCACTTGCACCAACAGCTCCCCCTCAAGCCAAATATATTATCTTCATCTTCTTCATCAATCTTCTTGTATGTCTTGCAATCCAATCATAGCTTTAAACCTGCAAAGTTTAGTACCATCAAGTGCTTTGGTTAACGTCTCACATAATAATAGTGGACCTCTACATGCTTGTTCCTAGCATGATAAATAGGATTTGTTGTAAGATTTAAGGAACTTGTATTATCTCGAAAAATCATTGGAGATATAGTATGCAATCCCAAATTTGCATATAGCAATCTGATCCATATGGCCTCTTGAGCAGCATTGGCCAATCCTCTATATTCTACCTCTGTATATCTTGATGTCCAAATCTAAAGTATAAGGAAAGTATAATCCTTGATTTTGAGTGCCCTTAAGGTACTTCAAAATCCTCTTGGCAGCTTCTAAGTGAGGTGCCCTAGGTTTGTGCATAAATTGGCTTAAGACACTTACTCCATAAGCAATATCAATCCTTGTAATGTAGCATAGTTGAAGCTTCCCACTATGCTTTGAAATCCAACAATATTTTCAAGCACATCACCTTCATGAGCACTTAATTTTTGGTTTACCTCCATAGGAGTGCTTGCTACCTTGGCATCCTACAATTGAAATTTCTTCAATATGTCTTGTATATACTTTCTTTGTGTAATGTAAACTCCAAAGTTAGTATAGACTAACTCAAGTCCAAGAAAATACTTTACTGACCCTAGATGACTGATTTTGCAATCCTACATCATTTGATTCTTGATCTATTTGATGTCATTGGCATCATTTCCTGTAATTATGATATCTTCAACATACACACATAGGTATATTACCTCTGAACTACTTCTCTTGAAAAATAGAGAAGTATCTCCTTTACTCATGATGAATCCTTGAACCTAAAGGTATGTATCAAAACCTATGGTTCCATGTCCTAGGTGTTTGCTTTAATCCATAAAGAACTTTGTTTAGTTTCCACACATATGTTACCTTGCTTGAGTCTTTATAACCAAGACATTGAGACATGTACAACTCCTCTGAAATCGAGCCATTAAGGAATGCATTTTTTACATCCAATTGGTTTATGCTCCAATTCTTTGATGGAACTACACTTATCAATACCATGATGCTTGGCATTTTGGCCACAGGTGAGAAGGTTTGTTCATAATCAACTCCTTGGGTTTGTGCAAAACCCTTAGCCACAAGTCTATCTTTGTACTTGCTTATTGATCCATCAAAATTTCTCTTGATCTTATAGATCCATCTAGAACCAATTGTCTTCATAGACTCCTTCTTTGGCACTAGCTCCCAGGTATCATTTTCCTTGAGTGCTTCAATTTCTTCATCCATAGCTTCCCTCCATTCTGTCTTGGTCTTTGCCTCTTCATATGATGATGGTTCTTCAAGTGAAAAATTCTTTGCAAGATAAATATAATTCTTAGTAACTAAAGAAGTTTCATACCCATATCTGATTGGCTTCTTGCTTTCCCTTTGTGATCTTATGATTGCTTGGTTGGATGATTTAGGTATATCCTCCAACTTCTTCATCTTGACTTTGCCTTTGGACTTCCATGCCTTGAATTCTTCTACGTTGATGATGTCCTCATCATTTGAGTTGATGTCTTCAATCTGGTTTGGATCCTCCTTGGTGAGGCTTGGAAAATCCTCTTCCAAGTCATAAGGCAACTTTACTTTTCTGCATTCACTTTCAAACCAAGAATCATTCTCATTAAACACAACATCTCTAGTGACCATGAATCCTTTGTTGGAAGGATTATAAAACATGTATCCTTTTTTATTCAATTCATACCCTATGAAGATGCACGTCTCTGCCTTAGGGTCTAGCTTACCTCTGATCTGAGATGGTATATGCACATAACCAACACATCCAAAAAACTTGCAATGATAAGTGAAGGTCTTCTACCATGCCATGCTTCATATGGGATCATCCCATCAAGAGATTTTGATGGCGACCTATTAACAAGATAAGTGGCAGTAGATACACTTTGTGCCCACAAGTAAGTAGGTAATTTTTTCTCATTTAACATTGACCTAGTTGTTTCAATAATTAGTCTATTTCTCCTCTCTCCCACCCCATTTTTCTCAGGAGTATACCTTGTTGTAATTTCTCTTTTGATTCCTCTATCCTGCATGAATGCATCAAACTCATTTGAGAAGTACTCACCTCCTCCATCTGAACTTAGTCTCTTTATTTTTCTTCCCGTTTGGTTCTCAACAAGAGCAGGATACTTCTTAAAGCAATTGAATACTTCATCTTTGCGCTTCATAAATTATAAGATAGTCCACCTACTGAAATCATCAATGAAAGATACAAAATACCTTGATCCAAGAGTTGAGGGATCCTTACTTGGTCCCCATACATCTAGTATGGACAATCTCTAGGTAGTCCTCTTGCATGTAGCCTTTCTTTGAGAGGCGTAACCTGTAACACTCTCCAAACTGACAAGCACCATATTTATAGATCATGTGTTTCTTGGATACATTAGGTATGCCAAGCACACATTGAACTCTAGATATTTTCTTTAAAGTTCTCTTACTAATATGCCCTAATCTCTTATGCCAAATTTTAAGCTCTGATAATGTTTGGTCTTTATAACTATAAAGTGCAATATTCGTTGTATCTTCCAGATCAAAAGTGAATTATTGATCTATTTTCTTCTTTGGTAATTCTCTTGAATCCATGTTATGGATCCTCCACAAATGCTCCATATTTATTTGAACCTGACCCACAAACCCTTATCCACAATGTGTCCAACACTCATCAATTTTTTGGTAATTATAGGTACATATAGAATCCTGCTCAACAAAATTTCGATTTCCATTAGAGGTTTTAACATTCTACCTTGATCACTAAGTGCTTGTTGTCATCACGTGTTTGTACGTAATGTTTTTCCTTGGGTTCCTCAAGGTCGGAGAGAAGAGCTACATTTCCTATCACATGGTTTGACCATCTTGAGTTAACGTAGAAGAGATGATCATCATTCATTCCTTGCTTTGAAGTGATATTCATAATCAAAAGGGAATCCTCTTATTCCTCTGTATAATTGTTATAGTCTTTCCTTGACTTAAAGCCTCCTTGGTAGTTGTTATTGTAATTATTGTTGTAGTTGTTATTGTAGCCTTGATGATGATTGAATCTTCCTCTTGATTGTGGATATCCACCTCTTTGAAAACCTCTACCTCTCTAATTCTTGAAGTTCCTCTAACACTCATCTGTAGTATGATTTGACAAACCACAAATATTACATGGGGAAGAGTTGAAAGGTCTCCCCCTACCTTGCTAACCTCCTCTGCCCCTACCTTTTGAGTCTCTACCTCTCCCTACATAGTTGGCCTGAGAGGTTGTACCTTCTTCCTCAATCTTCTTGCTTATTCTTTTTTTTTTAGACTTGCCTTTATCTGTGTATAGGGCAGAAGAGCTATTACCTCTTGATGAATCTCCATTCTTGTTGAGCTTCGCTTCATAGGTAAAGAGTTGCCCCATGAGTGTGGTAAGATCTAGAATTTGCATTTCCATGTACAAGTCCATAGCAGTTGTGAAGCTCTCCTATTTGTCATCTGCTCTCTTCTTTTAAAGATCTTAACTCTTTTCCCAGCAATGAATTCCTTGAACTTGATTCTATCTAATTCCCTGAGCGAGTATATACCATTGTCCAACACTTTACATATCACATAGGGACCAAACCATCTCCTCATAAATTTTCTTCGAGCTTCATACTGCGTATCCAACAAGCTATCATAGACAAGTACCTAGTCTCCTTAATTCAACTTTTTAGGCCTTAACCTATGGGACTTGTCAAATGCAATCTTATTTCTCTCTCTAGATGCTCTGAGCTTAACCATAGCTTCTTCTACCAGATTTTTTCCTTTCTCTAATTGAAGAATCCACATTGCTAGAAGATCTTCTCTCAACATCGCATCTTCCCAAGGCAAAGAAGTCCATGCTTGGGCATGTGACTCCGTCGGCAGAATAGGTTTGTGATAATATATTAGTTCTACTGGCATGTATCCAGTAGTCCTAGCACATGTCATCCCATCCGCCCATAGGGAAAAGGAAGGTATTTTGGTTAGTTTCTTTATCTTTCTGTCATAAGCCTTAGCCAAAAGCCTTAATAATCGAGGAATGTTTGCGCTCAATTTTCTTGATAGCTTCAGGATTGTGAGTAGTGGTGAGTGATAGCCGAATTCCATATTTTGCAAAGAATTCTTTGGCTTCCTGAGCATCAAGCTCACCTCTGTCGATGAATATTTTCTCAACATAGCCAAATCTACTAAACACATCTTCTAGTAGAAACTTGAATAAATTACTCAAAGTTTTCGTCCTTAGAGCTCTTCCTTCAACATGGTTTATTCGATCCTCTCTTACCAGCACAATACACCTCACTTGTTGCACCCCTAATGGCCTTGTAACAAAATCGACAACCCACTTATATTAGATATTAAGAGGATATGTCGGTTGTAACTCACTTATAGTGGATATTAAGAGGATATTTGAGTACACCTGGCAGGGTTTGGCTACATCTTTATTGATATCTACATACATCCCACGCCATCAGTATCTTTCCCTTATCTTTTCATAATTCCCTTGAAAGCCCTTATGTCGAGCCCATAGTGAGCTATGCATTTCAGACATAATCTTACCTTTTGTTTCATTATAACATACAACTCGCTAAGGTATCTTACCTATTCCAATCTTTTACTTCCAAAGTAATCCATCTTTTAGGAAGTAAATCCTTGACTTTCTCCATATGATACGAAACTTCTCTTTGCTCCAACTAGGATCAAGAGACTTTATGCTTAAGTATCTTCGGATTTCGTTCCACTCATTTTCATATTCATCTTCATTGAATATTTCTGTTATTCCTATTTGAACATCGTAAGGTTTCTCTTCTTTTCTCCTATTTCCTTTCTTGCTTCCTAAACTCTTTTGAGTACCTCTTCTCGAAGAATCAATACTAGTCTAAGACTTCTTCATTTCATGAGTTGGCTCTTTTCTATCCAGGCTAGTAAATGCTTCGTGGAAGCTCGAAGTATCTAATCTTCTAGTAATCTTCAAGTCTTCACACATCCTTCATTCAAATATTTGCTCCAATACTGGTGTATTGATTTTATCTAGTTGTACCAATGTCTCGAGAATTTCCCTCCAAGAACATTTCCTCCTGTGCGCATAGTTGTGCATTAATTTTAGTTTTTTCAACTATATTTTTTAGCTCTTGTACTTGTGCTTGCATGGCATGAACAGGTGTTTCTTCAGCCATCTTCTCAGTCTCTTGCATGTTCGCTATTGGCTGTCATTTTCTTCTTAAGAGATCGATTATTACCTCTAGGAATTCCCGTTTAGCTATTCCTAGTAACTCACCTAGTGTAAATTTGATTACTTTATCAAGAACTCTTCTCTCAAGAACTTGTTTTAAATCTGTGGCCTGCTCAATATGCAATTTTAGCATGTATGATGGGTTTTTCACTCTTCCTTGGCCTTTCCTTACAGGTTTCATTTCTTGATCCTGTGGAGAATTATTAACTTGAGTAGGAACTGGCATCTCAGCAGAAGTAGGGGTTTGAACTTGATTCGGGATTTGATTGGGTTGGA
>CM035441.1:80299108-80491608 GCA_020310875.1 Ceratopteris richardii | reverse complement strand
GGCTACCATCAGATTATGTTACAATATCAAGATGTATATAAAACAACTTTCACGACTCTTTTTGGGATTATGATTATTTACGTATGCAATATGGTTTGACTAATGCACCTCCTAATTTCTTGATGTTAATGAATAATATTCTACGACTCTTCTTGGGAAAGTATGTTGTCAATTTTGTTGATGATTTGCTATTGTATAGTAGGTTTGTACATGAGAAAGAAACACATTCGAGATTAGTATTAAATCAGTTATAAGAAATTTCCGCTTGTAAATCCAAATAAGACTTAGTTGTTCTTTCTAGAGATAGAGAATTTAAGGCATGTTGCTATCGGCCAATGGGATCCAGATGGATCCCACAAAGGTCACAATTATTCTATCTTGGCCTACTCTTTAGGATGAGGGGAAATTATGGTCATTTCTAGGACTTTTGGGTTTCTATAAAAACTTCATCTCTTCTTATTCATCGATAGAAGTGAGTATGATGAGCTTACTTCAAGGAAAAGTATCATTTGCATGGAAGCAAGAGCATCAAGGAAGTGTTGATACTCTAAAACAAGATGTTTTAGAGGCTCCTATACTCAAAGTGGTAGATCCACAGAAACCATTTGAGTTGGAGACATGCTAGAGGCATAGCCATAGGGGTAGTCTTGAGCCTAGATGGTAGGCCGATGGGTTTTGAAAGGAAAAAAAATGAGTAGCACAAAGTGGAATTAGCCAATGCATGAATAGGATTTGTATATAATGGTGCATGCTCGTAAAGTCTAGACATTATCTTTATGGTGTAGACTTTGAGGTGCATGACCATAAAGATAATGAGTAGCACAAAGTGGAATTAGCCAATGCATGAATATGATTTGTATATAGTGGTGCATGACCATAAAGATAATGTCTACACTCAATTATTTTTGTAGTCAGCCAGACCTTTAAGGCAGATAGGCATCCTTGGGTTGAGCTCATGCAGGAGTTTCACATGCAAATTCTGTATAGAAGAGGCAAAGAGAATATAGTAGCTAATGCATTATCATAGATAGTATATCAAATGAGCTTTATAGTTCTAGAAAGCTCATTGCTTAAAGAAATAAAAGAAGCACAGATGGAAGATCCACATTTGTTACAGATCATTAGAGTCATCAATGACGAATTTATCATAGGATACAAGGTAGTTCTAGTTGTTTCTTCCCCTAGTAAAGCACACAAGTCAAGTCTATATTCCAATTTTGCAAAGCAGAATGGAATAGTTAAAAAGCAAGGTAAGGTGTTCATACCAGATTCTCAAGATTTGAGAAGAAAAGTCATGCATGATAACCATTATGTTCCTTGTGCAAGGCATCCTAGTGTTGATAGGAAAATTAAGCTTGTAAGAAGAACATTTTGGTGGGCTAGATTAGCTAGAGATGTCCACACCTATGTTCAACAATGCTTTATGTGTCAAGTCAAAGGGAGAAACGGTAAAGACACCAGGTCTTTTACATCCTTTACAGATTTGAGAGCATACCTGGAATAGTGTATCGAATTCATAATGGGGCTATCATGGACTTAAAGGAAGTGAGATGCTATCCTAGTTATTATAATAGATTCAACAAGATTGCTCACTTCATACCCATGCAGGAGATGATAGAAGGTCCTCTGGTAGCAAAGTTGTTTATCGAGCATGTCATTAGATTGCATGGATAAAAGACATCCATAGTTTCAGATAGGGATGTTAGATTCATAGGACATCAAATGTCATTGAAAATAAGTAGTTGCGATCATCCATAGAGAGATTGTGTGACCAAGAGGGTCCACCAAATTCTAGAGGCCATGTTGAGGGCATATGTGTCTGAGAGGTAGACATATTGGGATAGTTTCTTGCCAGTAGTAGAATTTGCTTATAAGAATAGACCTCAAAAAGTAATAGTAATCTCTCCTTTTGACATGGACTATGGCATGAATCCTTCTACTCCTAGTACGATAGGAATTCCTAGAAAATTTCATTCTACTTTGGAGCTCTTAGCAAACCTCCAAGCAAGTCTAGAAATAGCTAAATCCAAGATGTAGCAACCAACTAATACGGCAAAAGAATATGCTGACAGTAAGAGATCTCCTAGACTATTTAAGGAAGGATATAGAGTTTCTCTTAAAGTTCCAGCTAGATCTACTTCACTATATATAGATAAGTGTACCAAGTGAAAGAAATATATGGTGCTTTCCATGGTGCAAAAAGGAAAGATGTGTGATCAAATTTGGAAAGCAACCCAAAGAGTGGTCTATTGAGAAGTCCTTCGTGTGTTTAGGTAGGAGGATCCATTGTGGTTGAGATTCAAAGACCAAGACTACAATTCGATTGGAAGAACTAATTTAAAAGTTTGACCAATGTGAGTACAAATCAATAATAAAAAGTATGTGTGTTGATATTGCAGGTAGATTTGATTAGCAAAAACTCGACTCGAACAAAGTGCTTTTAACATGGTTATATATGGGTTATTTCACTCTTTGGTAACTTAATTGTCATATAGTGATCACTTTCATGTTTTGGTGTGTCTTTGCATGATTTCCATAAATTCCTTCATAAGAACATTAAGAACTAGCCAAGATGGTACCTATACATAAGCACTCCATGTGTTTGTGTGATGTGTTCATGGAAATGTGTATGAATACATGTGGCTTTACGCGCATTCATGTGTGCATAATGTGTTCATGAACATCTTACCATGTTATTTGTATGTATTTACATATAAATGGGTGCATTGCATGCATTATATATGCATAGAATTTTGTGTGTATGCATTCATACAAATGCGTACACATGGGATTGCATCATAATGTGCATCATTGCAAGTAAGTGTGAATGTGGGCACGTAATGAAATGATCCATAGTATTTGCACGGTAATGCATGCATGAAATGAAGGTACGAGTGTTTCAATTCATATGAATGTGTTTTGGATGATTTATATATGTGCATATGTAGAGATATGTGGAACATAAACTTCTACGTGTGCATATGTTGTGCAAAATATATATATGTGGATATATATATATATATATATATATATATATATATATATATATATATATATATATATATATATATATATATATATATATATATATATATATATATATATATATATATATATATATATATATATAGTAGGCATGTTAAAAAGGCCACATGGCATTTGGAAGCTATACTCAGGTAGAGAGATGAAAGGCGGTTCATTGGAATCTTGGGGAGAATCGTGGCAAAAAGGTGCTGGGGAAATCGGGGAGAGCTGGTCTTGAGAGGGATAAAGAGAAAAGAACATCAGGGAACAACAAGTCACAGAACGGAAGACAATCAAATCTAAGCAAAGTGAGACAAATAGAAATATGGAGATTCCAATGTTCCCTAGGACAAAAAAAAGGCGCTTCTTTGCTCTCTAAATTCTTACCAAGAAGTCTCTCAGAGGGTAGGAGGTAGCTCTCAAAGGAATGAGCAGTCTGATCTGAACCAGTTGAATGAACAGAAGATCTTGAAAGCCAACGGTTTATTCATGTGATTACTTGTCAGATTGGAGATGCAGAAACATAATATAATATTTCTGAAGCTTGAATCTACCTAATTTTCTAAAATTCATATTAATCTTTATAGAGCTTCATGGAGTGCATGAGATCACGTTTTGATTTTTCAAAAGAAAAACATAAAAAGTAAAAAGAGTTTTCAAAAAGAACCCTGATATGCTTCTATTGGATCTTGCAAGTTGGCCCATCGGGATGATGTGTAGGTTTAGTGGGGGCGAATGTCAGGATGAAATCCCGCAGGGAAGTGTGCCTGATTTTTTCAAAGTTCATTGATTTTATGAGTTTAATGTGATGTTTTGATAGAGAGAAGGGTAATTTGTGCATGTTCTGGTTGATTTAATTGAATGTGAGATATGAAACCATGTGATTTTGTAAATAGTCCATGAAATTCGAGTCTAGCCCCATGGAAACCCTAGGTTGGAACCTTAGTTTTGCCATCTACCATAAGTCTAGCCCTTCAAATTTATTTAATTTGTGTATAAAGTGTGAAAGCAAACCTTAATTTAAGAAAAATAAAAAGAGAAAAAGAAAAAGATTCAAAAATAGAAAGAAGAAAATTGGAAAAATAAAAAGAGAAAACCAAAAATAGAAATAAGAGATAGGATTTTCCCAAAATAGGAGATGACCATGCAACATGATTCTGAAACCTATAAGGAGGTTAGAAGATTCTAGAGAAGTCCTAGAGGAAGGAGAACCTATAAATAGTATCCAAACCTCATTTGTCTCTCCTCATGGATTGTTTCTATGGATCTTCTCTCCAGGTAATCTTCTTACTCTTTTCTTATTCATGCTTTTCATGTCCATGTTCATTAGTCTTCACGATAGAGAGAGATGAAAGTTCATCATTTTGTTTTATTGCAAATCCATCGCCCTTTTTTTTGTTGTTGTAAAACCTACATGAGATCTCATATTGATGTCTTCACCAATTGTTGGAGAACATGACTATGAATGTAGAATTAAAACTTAGATTGATGTCTTCACCAATTGTTGGAGAACATGACTATGAATGTAGAATTAAAACTTAGAGAGAGGAAGAGAGGTAACTTCGAGAGAGAAAGAGAGGTGTTCCGCTGAGAGAGAGAGAGGGTATGATTGCAAGGTATGCAGAGAGAGAAGTTGGCAGATATATTACGGGCTGCCGCACGAACGCCAGAGAGAGGTGGAGGAGGTGCTGCTGCGCAGTCCGTGAAAGAGAGAAAGAGAGACCCCGGATGGGCTATTGCCTGATTGCGCATAACAGGAGAGAGATAACCAGGAGGATCCGAACTGTTGCTACCCTCCTCCATTATTTCATTTATCATGTTGTTCAGAGAGTACTTGAGCAGCTACACGATTATAAACTTTAAAAGCTATAAAGAACTTAGAAAGTTCGATTGATCAAACACCAAGCTACACGATTATAAACTTTAAAAGCTATAAAGAACTTAGAAAGTTCGATTGATCAAACACCATTAAAGGATGGAGACAAGCTTTATGCGCCACTTATGTGGGAATCTTCCAGACATGAAGTATTTTCCATGTGAATTCTAGAGGTTCTCGGTCAACAACAACTTTTGATCATGCATGTATGCACGGAAGAAACGATAGACCCTCAGAGAAATGGTGGTCGGATCCAGAACTGCAATGTCTATGATTGATGGCGGTTGAAAAAAGGAGCTCGCACAGAGCGTGTAGGGGTTGCACAGCATGTGCCTGACTATGTGATCGCGACTTCAACTATGTGGTAGTGAATTAATGTTTTTTTGCAAATAAAAAAATTCTATTAAAGATCTTCAATAATTAGTGATCACACAATTTCGACAAGGATTGAAAATAATATTCTTAATTACTATCAATAAAAACATTGTGCCTTGTTTCCTGCTGTTACAAAAGCTCAAGCATACATACATAAAACGACATACATACACACATGCATAGGAACAGGTCGCACATACACACACGATCAAGCACATATACATTGTAAGATATCACATGCATACAACTCATAAGTAGATACATGCTCATATAAAATTTCTATTTAGAACAATGAGAGAGATCTTAGGCAAAAAAATTTTTTTTGCATATATTTGCTTCAGTTTGTAAGCGCAGCACAATTGCGAACGTTGGAGAGCTCTTTGATCAGATGCATGAAAATGCCGATCGAAGAGCCTCCAACGTTTTAATTTTTTTCTTGTCAAGAGACCATCGTGTAACCGATGTTACGTGTCGAGTTGGCGTCGCATAAGCGACATGTCTTAGCGTTGCTTATGCGACGCCAAAAAAGGGTCACTTATGCGACGTAAAAAAGCATCGCTTATGCGACGTAAAAAAGCATCACTTATGCGACGCTTTTTAAAACCGTCGTGTTTGCGATGCTCTATGCGAGCATCGCAGAACCCGTGGTGCCACTGGTCGCAAAAAACGTCGTTTGGCTCGTTGTTTAATCGCCAGTCTACAGGCGATGCTCATTACAATGCATTTTGCAATTTTATAGCCACAAAATTGTGTCCCCTTAACCGTCGTTATACGCCCGTATTCCTTGTAGTGTCAGAACTTATTTTGGAAACATTTAGAACCACTCTTCCATGATTTGACTTCAGTATATCCATATTTCAAGCTGATAACAAAGTTGGAGTCAACATACACATCATCCCATGCAAAGAAAATCCCAAGACTGGAAATCCGCGGGTTTATAGGTATAAACTTTAGACATTCATTACACATAGAAGTGTATTGAAAATATGGTATTGATTAAAATTAACGGCTTCTCTAAAATTTTCGACCACATGATTTACTAAGGTCAGGTCATTGAGATTCATATATACATCAATTTACTCATAGTAGCACATAAGCAGACATGGAGACATACATGTTAACCAAAGAACTAAGGATCTTATACCCACACGTACAAAAATAGATTCGTGCGCACTCATAAAGATTCATAAACAAAGGTAAGTTTGTTCAGGAAGATGATCACAAACCCTTTTTATGCACATGAAAATGTAGCAAATTCATACACAGATATGCTCACAACTTGTACAAAACTAAAAGAAAATAATTGATCATTAGATTAAGCAATTGCCACTTCCGATAATGGCCCATATTTATTGTTCATGCATATAAGCTCAAAGGCTGAAGGAAAAACCTAGTTAAGACAAGAATCCATCGCTCTTCGAAAAGGAGTGTGGCCATGTACCGATTTAGTTTAGTTTAGTTTAGTATGACATATGTGCTAACTCTTGACTCTTGAGATCAATAGAATAGTATCTTTCAAAGAAACATGAAAAAAGAGGCAATTCTTCCATTGTTCCCATAAAATACTCTTACACTATTTGTGCAGAGAGCTGAATTTCAAATTCTTTGATGTATGTCCACACCATAAAGTCTACATTGAACCTCATATATATCAACATCTTCTCTTTGAATGATCATGCATAGATGCAACAATTGAGCATCCTTAGGTCTTATATAGAGCCTCTCCCTCTTCAGATGTCACCTGCTCTTCTCTTCCATGTTCCAATTCTTGTCACAACTTATGTATACATGTGAATCTCTCTCCCTCTATGTAGTGATCAAAACTCCATTTCTTATGCATAGAAGATAGTTCATTCTTTGAAAACTAACAAACAACAAGTGCATGACGTTGTATGGATTGTGACACTAGACTTCTACTTCATTGATCCTAGCCCTCTTCTCTATCTACTCCCTAATGTGTTTCTCTCCATAAGCTAATGTGGAAATTTTTTTTTTATCTCTTCTTTGTAGGTCCCTCATTCGAAATAGAGCTGCCCTTTTAAAATTCCTTCATGTTCCTAGGTTGAGCAAACAAATTTGTGCAAAAAAACCGTTGTTTCTTATCAGGTTAACGACAATCAAGATGATGATGGCCGCTATCTTGTAGCATAGGACAGCGCATATCTGAGAATGTGAAAAAACGAAAATTTAATTTCTAGAGAAAATCCATTTATGTAGACTAACAATCGATCTATTCATAGTAATCAAGATGAAGATGATGTTTTTTGAGCTAGAACTGTGAATCTGAGGTTGTGTGTTATATTGAAATGCCGTTCCACCATCTTTTATGTAGGCAAGGATGTCTAATTGTCCAATTTGTCTAACTTGATATGGTTTATGTAAATTGACCCACATGTTGTATATTTTTGTACGTAGAAATGAGTCTCAAGAAGTAACACTCGATTGATAATCTAGATTGCAAATAGCAACAGCTTCCACAAGAGGATTAGAGTACTTGCATAACTCAAGCAATAAATGTGTTCATGGTGGCATTAAGCCTTCAAACATCCTCCTCCACCATGATTTTGATGCATGTATATCAGATTATGGACTAGCTCCCATCTTTTAGCAATCATATGAGTGAATTGTATACTTCTTAGGTCGTTCATTCACTCAACCTCCTTAGATCTAGTAGCTTATCCTAAGAACACACATATACTAATTCCTACTAACTTGATTTATGTAACTATAATTTTTTCCCTTGTTGATTTCTCAGTGTCCAAACCCCTCTGAGATCCTTTTCTTATTTTTCTTTTATTTTTGTTTTATTTTCCTTTTTTTTGCACTTCATCACATCTCAACCTTTTTGCTTTTATATTTATTTATTTACTCTTTTATTTACACAAGTCAGCCTATGCCGAAAATCGGTGTGAGTCATGGACCTATCAACCTTGCCATGTTTATCCCACTTGTCTACCAACCCAACATAGCACATGACTAACACTGCCAACCCCATATGAAATCGGCATTATCTCATGGATGTGACCATCTGCCCAGAGTGACTCCACCTACCTATCGACCCATATAGGTGCATACCAATATAAAGTCAGACCATACGATGAAACTAGCATTGATTTGTGGCCCTGAACATCCGACCAAAGTAGCTCCACCCACCTACTAACCCATCACAATGCACTAATGACACATACACACATATATATAGCTCACTAGTATATGAAGGTGACTGCCAAGAGTGAAACCAAGACGAGGAAGAAGAGAGAAGCCTCACAAGATGAGAAGGAATCTTTGTTTGATGTCCCTATTAATTTCAAGAAGTATGAGATAGAAGATAAGAGAGTCATGATAAGGATGCCTAAACAAGAAGCCCTAGTAGGAGAGGCCTATGATAACAAAGACAAAACAAAGAAAATTGTTGTAACTATAAAAGAAGAGGAAGAAAGATGCACATGCATAGGACATGATCTCATTGAGGAAGAGGAACAAGATTTGATTGTCTTGTTAAGAGAATACAGAGACATCTTTGCATGGAGTTACAAAGACTTAAAATGTGTTGACCCTGAGATATGCTCACATACAATTCCCATGACCTCAGAAGCCAAGCCTTCCAAACAGAAGCCCTACACATATAAGGATAATCATGCTGCAAGGATCAAGGAGGAGATAGATAGGTTGATAGAAGCTGGATTTATTTATGAAATAGAGCACACCGAGTGGGTATCCCCCATTGTAGCGCTGCCCAAAAAGAATGGAAAGTTATGTGTTTGCATTAACTTGAAGAAGGTTAAGGGAGCCACACTTAGAGATAGTTATCTGCTTCCTGTCAGTGAACATCTATTAGAAAGAGTGGGAGGCAAGGAAGTATAGATCTTCCTTGATGAATTCTCTAGCTACAATCAAGTAGCCATTGCTCCAGAAGATCAACATAAGATGGATCTTGCTATAGAATGGGGCATCTTTTCTTTTTGGGTAATACCATTTGGGCTTACCAATGCACTTGCTACCTTCAAATGGTTGATATGCCATATGTTCAAAGGATTCTTGCGTAAAAAACTTGGAAGTCTATGTTGATGATCTTTGTGCTCATTCCAACATTAGACAAACCCACATACCTGAGTTAAGACAAATCTTTGAGACAAATGTAGAGAATATTAGGTCTTTGTAAACTTAAAAAAGTATGTTTTTATGGTCAGGAAAAGGCAAGATTCTAGGGCACATAGTGTCAAAGAATGGCATATCCACAGATGAGGATAAAGTTAGAGCTATTGTAGAGATACCAAGGTGAAAGAATGTCAAGCTAAGTAAGTACAAGCTTTCATGGGGCATTCTAGATATTATCAATGTTTCATTCAATCATAGCAAAGCATTTGTACTCCCTCCTAAATAACTTTGAGTGGACGAACGAATGTGAAAACTCCTTTAAATAGCTTAAGAGATTATTATGTCCAGCACCAATCTTGACTATCGCATATTGGAACAAACCATTCCATGTTCATGTGGATGCATCCAATTGTGCAATTGGGTGTGTGTTAGCACAACCTAGTAGTGAGGATAATATGGATCTTCCAATTGCTTATGCGAGTGGACAGCTGAATGCAGCTATACAAAATTACACTACTATTGAGGATGAAGGATTAGGCATGGTAAATGCAGTTTAGAAGTTTAAACATTATTTTCTTGCAAATAAGTTTGAATTTTTTACAGACCATCAAGCACTATAATATTTAGTGAGCAAATCTTGCAATACTAGTTGATTAGTAAGATGGATCCTCTTACTAATGGAATACGACTTTGAAGTTGCGGTTAGGAAAGGCAAGTCTCACTTAGGAGATGATCACCTTTCCAATCGAGTTGCCTATAAAACAGTACTCCAAGACACACCCTTTCAGATGGTGTTTGGCCAAAATGTAGTGGTACCATTAGATTTCATGATATCCTTGAGAGTAGCACAAGAGCATCAATGGAACGGTGATGAGCTCTCATCTAGAATCTTTGATCTTGAGAAACTAGGTGAGACAAGGTTGAGAGCAGCAGTAGGGATTTACGTAGCTAAGAAAATACAAAATGCATATTTTGATGCCCATATGAAGGATAAAGGCTTGAAAGGAGGAGACTTCGTTTTTGTGTACACCATAAAGCAATATGCATGAAAGTTGGAGAAGCATGGGCATGGATCTATGATCATCAATAGAATCTCAACAAGTGGAGCAAGCCAATTTGCCACCGTAGAAGCCGACATCTTGCCTAGTTACATGAGTGGATGCAGATTCAAAACTATATCAAGAACCCCTTACTGAGGAGATGCTAGACCGACTCAATACCGCAAAGAAACGTTAAGGGGAAGAAAAACGAATTTGAGAAGAAGCGCAGGTAGTAGCCTTAGAATGCATTCAACGAATGAATTTGACAAGACAAGGTAGAGATCAACCTAGGTCTGAGGATTATGAAGCTCCAAGATATCACATGGCCATGCGTGAAGCATAAGGTGTATGTTCCCATAGAATAATTGACCAATGTCCTTTTGTGACCCTAGAGATTGGACAAGGAAATAGTGCAAGGACTATAAGGGTCTTGATTGACTCAGGTGAAGCCACTAGTGTAGTTAGACTTTCTTATTGTCAAGAATTGTAATTAAGAATCAATCCTATAGAAGCATATCTCATAGGATTGGGAGGTGTGGAAACCCCTTGCATGGGCAAGATGCAGCTTCCCATCTACATCGAGGATGTTCTTATGACAATGAAGGTACTAGTGTGCCAAGATGAGGATCTCACTGAACCTCTTGTCTTGGGTCAAGATTAGATCTAGGATCATGCATAGAACCTGAACTTAAGAAGTGAACTTCTTCAAGTTTGGGTAAATCAAAATCGTGTCACCATTGAGTTAGAAAATCAAGCACTCAAGGAACTAGGAAAGGCAGCAACTTTTGGTCCTTCTAGGATTACACGTGAAGATAAAGATGTTGCTCTTGTCCAAAACTCTATGATGTCGAATGATAAGGTTCTCAACAAAGGAGTGAGGGATTTGGTGGAACTCTCTTCTTTTCGAAAGATGACCAAGACAAAGCAACCAGGCAAAGAAAGTAGACGGTCTATGCTCATAGTCAATGGAGAGCACAAGACAAGAGGATTCAAAATGTAAAGCAGATCTTGATATGCAAGGGCAAACAACCCCCTATGCAAGTGATAGTACCCCAACCATGCATGATGCCAACTACCCGGGCAAGGACTACAAAGAATGAGTATTCCACAAATCCCCCAAATTGACCTTTTCCATTTAAGTCCCAAAGTGGTCAATGAAGGCTAACCCCAATACTAGACAAATCTAGGTGCCCCATACCTGCTTACATGCTCAAATAGCTTCACATAAGGTCACAAGCCTACATCCACACTCAAAATCACTCACATCATACACTTCAAGGCACATATTTGTAATCAATGTCTCTCCACATGAAATCACACCTAAGACTCTCTAGAAATGGGTACCCAAAAAGTCCCATATCCAAGAAGACGCATGCCAAAAACATGTGAAGGGCATCACACTCAAAAGTTGGTAGTCACACACAAAAAGTTTGGAGAATAAAACCTTGTATCGAACCACCCGACCGAAGTTTATGAGTCCCATCACATCAGAATAGATGCATTCTAAGTACAGTGCACAGTCAGAGTATGCATCTAGGGATAAACCACTAACTTACTAACTAACACTCACAAGCCACAAGAAAAATCTCACTTACTAATGCATTAACCACTTCAAATAGCATGTAAGTATTGTAGAGGTAACACGGTATTATCATGTTTCTAATGAAATGATCAACCGTCCTGTCTAGTTTCGGGTGTATAGTGGGTGCAACTAGTTTATACTAGGTGAAGCTTGACAGTAACTAAGGGTAAACCTTCTGTAAGTTACAAATTTAGTCGTTGAATGTGTTCTAAATCTTTTGTGTGTGATACTTTTTGATTACTCCTCAATTGTGGACATGTTGTTGCAATACGCCATTCAATTACTGTTCTCCAACCTTATCTGATAGTGATCGGCTTCTAGACAGCCTCTTCTGTAATATTTGTGATGTTTACTATAATTTCGGATGTAGATTCTATCTGCACAAAATGTGTGGTTTGCGTCTTTTTGTTCACAATTAGAGCCTTGATAGCATCCAGAGCACTGTGAAGAACTAGACTTTCACTACACAGTGGACTTTCACCAAAGTCTAAGTTACTATCAGATATCCGAATATCACTGAATGTCTCCAAATATTTTTCTTGTAGATCAGACAGAAGAAATATTCTGGTGTCACACTACCACTTGCTACACTCTTTCCTTTATATATGGCTTCTTTATTGTCTTTATGTTATGGGGTCTCCAAATCATTATTCACTCGAATGGGGTGTTTGTCACTTCTGTACTTGGAATAGATCTTATCAGAACGTGTTACTAGCATGTAGATGGTAAGAACCACTCACCAACGGGATTGCAAGTCTTAACCTCTTTTCTTATCCAATTTGATGAAGGAATAGGACAGGTTGATAGGGTTCTTGGGTGGCAGAATTTAGTAACAACTGAATCCTTGCATTTCTCTAGATTACTCACATTGAAGTAGTGAACTAACTTATCAATTACAATAACAACCTTATTTGGGCTAACTTTATAGATTCATGGATGTGGAGCTGGTTGATTAGTCACAGAATTACTTAATCATGAGCAGTTATCATGATAGATAAGTAACTATTAGACAACGCAGTATAGAAATACTTTGGAACAACAAATTAATTTAGCAAAGTGCTCTTCTCTACATAACAAACCTAAGAGTCTTGGTCTGCCTCTTCAAGGAGAGGTTTTAGTGAATTATTATTTACAAAGTGGGGCATCCGGTGGCTCTCTCTCTCTCACACACACACACGTATATATATATATATATATATATATATATATATATATATATATATATATATATATATATATATATATATATATATATGTATATATATATTTATATAATACATAGATACATACATGCATACATACAAAAGCAGACTCTAGCATAATGAGGCATACAAATATAATAAAGCATGGTTTCAGACATAAAGACTAAAAGACATATGATAGACTTGGATTGTACAGTCTACTTTGACCTGGTTCCTAAGAAGGTTCACCCGAGGTCTCATTCATATGACTTCGACCTTCATGGATATAAACATATGAAGCAGAGTGACTAAGAATGGAAATAGGTTCTGTTTTGCAAGTATGGATGAACAGTCAGAATGGTTGGTGCAAAACAAGAGAACTTATGTAACCTTATAGAAAATTAATCTACCTAAGGACCAAATTAAGCTCTACCTTTATCGCTTTGTTCAGGGTACAAATCCTATAAGAATGGAGAGAGAGAGAGAGAGAGAGAGAGAGAACTCTGCAACTTAAAGCATGTTTTGCAATACCTGTTAGTGAAAGATGCAGGATCCTTCTGTAAGTATCACAAATTTCATTTTCCACAAACTACGAGGGACCAGACGATATCTCTTTCCTTGTTAAGATCCAGGATGTCAGCTCGAATGAAGCCTTTCAGAGTCTACCAAATCTTCCATGCAGGATTGTAATCCAAGACGGAAGACGTATCGATACTATGATCTTTCAGAGTGCGCATGCAGATTCTGCGAGGATATTAGTACAACATTTTGTGCTGTAGAGCCCAAAGGTGCGGGTACTTGCGTATCAGAGCTCGAGCTAAACAGACAAGCGGATATACTTTCTATGGTTTTCAATATTCCTGCTATGTAGGCATTTGGAGGCAGAGTTTTGTTCACGGAAAAATCATGCTTCACACTGCATGCTTCTTGCGGAATTCCTGAATCTACTGAGAGTTGCAACTCCGGCTGACCAGAAACCTCTGTATCAAGAGAGTGGCTTCGTTCTGCTTCCGCAGGCTTACCTGTAAACTGGAGCACCAGTTTTTTAAAGTTCAGATTGTCGAGGGCAATAAGCTGTCGTACTAAGGGCTTCGGTTTTGCTCTAGACTTGCGGTTCCTCGGCTTTGGTGTAACTTTAGACCGCTCGGAGCTCCTTCCCGATCCGCTGGAAGAAGCGACAGTTCTGCTTGTTCTGATTCTATCATGCCGTCCGAGGATGGTCTTTCCAAGTCTTCGTAGTGGTGGAAAAAAACTCGTCGAATCAGTTGCTGCAGTACAATGATCCCTTATATCTTCAAAGGGCGCTGGTGCATCGGACCGCATGAGAAACAATCCTCCATGGACGCTGCAAGATGAACCAGGAAGACCAACCGATAAAGCTCCGTCAGGACAGCGGCTTTGCTCCTCCGCTGTGGACGCACTTGTGAACTGTATTACAAGCTTCCTAAAGCTCAACTCATCCTGGGCGATGAGCTCTCGGACAAATGGCCTAGGTTTCGCTCTTGATTTACGCTTTCTGTACTTCCGTGGGGCTTTGTGAAGTTTGGAGTTCTTCCCCAGGGAGCTGAAAGAATCCAAAGCTGTATGAAACATGACTCTGCCTACTGGTCTGCAGATGTAAAGGTGTTACACGCTGCCAGTGCTGTAAACTAGCTCGTCCTTCCTTGGGAAGGATGATGGAGTCCCTCTGAACTGAGAATAGTGAATCCTCTGTGAGGAGTGTAAGAAGGACCCCAGAATGGATGCGCTTCTAGTGCAAGGTCATGTGTTTGTTGTTGAGGACGAACTGGAAGGCTGTGTAACATCGTTCCCCGTCACATAGTCATCATTCCTTCTTCCATATCAAACTTTATCTGCCAAATTTGTCTTTCTCTTTTTCTTTCGAAGATTGAGTCCCCTTCGTAAAGAGAATGTTCAACGGACCAAGAAACTCAAGTGACTCGCCTTTTGATAGGTCGGGGTGAACCCCACTCGAAAGATATAAAGTCAAGTAATGGTAACAAATTGGAAGGCATCCCAACATTCAAAATAAATACCATGCAAGTGTGTGAGTCGGCAAGGAAAAAAAAACAAGATCACGTCTAAACAAAGTTCAAGGAAGTGAAGCGCCGGCTATGGCGGAACAGTAACACACAGAAATTCCGTTGCGAAAGAAGAAGGCTATCGACACTTGGGGATTGAGAAAACATTGGTGTGCAGTTAACATGGAGCAGAAACAATGACGCTAATGCAGGAAGTAACAATGACGACGCGAGAATGTGTTGATAGAAACTTGATGCTGGAGGTCTGTATCTCCGCAGGAAATTTGCGTTAGCAGGAGAAGAAGAACAAGATGGTAGGATCTCGTGCGGCCAGCAGCTCCATTTCGTGAGTGTCAATCGCCTTCGTGTGTCGGTCGCATGCGCTGTCAGTCGCGACTGATACAGTGTGGTGTCTGTCGCGAGTGCCTCATTTGTCGTCAGTCGTCGGTCTCCTGTCGATCGCGGGGACTCGTCAGTCATCGGTTCCCTGTCAATCGTGAGTGCCTCGTCCGTCGTCAGTCGTCGGTTCCCTATCGATCGTGGGTTTCTTGTCGATCGTCGGTTCCCCGCTGGCATCATTTAAAAAGGATAGATTTTTTGAATTGGCCGTCGCGCGCTGGCTCTCAGGTTTTCATGCTTTTTTTATCCCGTTTTTTCCACTCCCTGGCGACTTCTGGACCGCCTGGTTTTTCTTTTACCTTCGAGCCGTTTCACCGTTTGGTTGGTTCTCAAGGACCCTCGATCTGGACATTGTAATCTCTTGGGACTTTTGGCGTGGTGATTTGAAGTCTCCATGGACTAATGGCGTGGAGTTTTGGTCTATTGACTTGGAGGCTTTGCATTGTTTTACTTCTTTTCTGCTTTCTACTCTAGACCTTTTACGGGTTCTGTCTCGGTTCTCTCTCTCACTTTGTGGGTCATTGAGGTCTCTTTTAATTCCTCTCGGTAAATATTTTCAACAAGCAAAAATAGAAATCAAGCATCCGAAGGAGTTTTGAAGGTGTGCGTGGGCATATCGCTTCGATTTTAAGGAGTCTTTCCTTTCTCTCTGTGGCCGCCTCTATGGATGTGGGGGTCCCTTCCCTCATTTTGAGTAATTTACCTCCAGTTGTCACTGGCGAGGCTAATGCTGCCCCTAGCTCGTCAGAGACCACGGTGGCCCCTCGGGTTGCTCTAAATCGCGAGGTGATCCTTTCAACACAAGAAGAACTCAAGAGAACTTGCCTCGTTGGCCAGCTGTTTGGTCCCAGGCCCCCACTAGATCTGCGCTAGTGGTTTCGCAAAGAGTGGTTCCCGCGTGGCATAGTTGTGAGTAAGTGCCAATTCCTTCCAGCCAGACACCTCTTGCTTGTCTTTGAGAACGAAGAAATGGAACTCTAGGCCCTCAGTGTCGGGTTTTGGCAAGTCGGGCGTGCCACTCTGTGCCTGTTTAAATGGGCCCCCGATTTTGTGCCTGACAACTATAAACCCCTTCGATACCCTCTCTGGGTTGAGCTCCCCAATCTCCCTTACTTCCTTTACGGTTTTTTGTGGGATATTGTCGCTCCGATTGGCAAGCCGTTGGCCTCGCGCGAAGATGTTGGGGGTTTCATTTATGAGGGCACAAAACACGTGTTTAATGCCCGGTGGCATCCTCAAATGTGTGTGGAGGCTGACCTCACCAGGCCTCTCCCCTCGAGGATTATTGTCGATTTGGGTGAAGGGGAATCTTGGGTTCAGGAGATCTCTTATAAAGATCTGCCCAATGCCTTCTTTAAATGTGGTCAACAAGGCCATCGAATAAAAGATTGCCCCTTGAAGCAGAAGAATAGGCAAGAAGCCGCCAGCAAAACCCAAACACTCAACAGGAAGCAGGTCGGCCCCTCAGTTGAAGAGAAAGACAAGGATGACCGAATCCCAAAAACCGACTCAGAAGGGTTTACAGAGGTTAGAAGAAGAAGGAAAGCTAGCCCTAAGAGAAGCTCAAGCCCAAGGAGACTTTTACAGAAATCCCAAACGCCAGAAAAGTTACTCAATAATTTATACTGCAACCTCGAGAAGGAGGTTAATGAGGTTGATTATCTGGGAGGGACCCCAGACTTTGTGGGCACAAGTAACTTACCCTTGGAGTGGGCCCCCTCTAATGTGGTCAATCAAGAGGACTACACAACTAGTAAAGAAGATGGATTCACCACAAGCAATGAGGACAATTTGGATAGTGAAAGTTCCATCATTGGAACAACAATACCGGAAACGGCCTCTCCTTCTCCCCCACATGAGGTTTCCCACAAGGGAAAACAGTTGGCAGGCATGCCTTCGAAAAACCCCCTCAAATCGAAGGCGCATGGTCGGGACCATCGCCCCTCAAGAAAGAAAGATGACTCCAAGAGGAAAAAAGAGAAGTCTCACCCTCAGAATGAGGGAAGTGCAAGAAAATGATCATCCCTTCACCAAACACTAGGGGGCTTACTGACCCCACAAGGGCCACCATTATTGGTCAATGGCTCCGTGACATAAGCTTAAACCCGGACTTCATGTGTCTTCAGGAGATTAATATTGAAGGAGAAGACCTTCAAAAAAGACTTAAGGGCGTCTCTTAGTCCCATGTGAGGTTTTCCACAACCCATCAGCGCGGTTCTGGTGGAACTCCCATTAGTATCAATCACCTCTGGGCTAATAAGCTTGACTACACGAGCAAAGATAGAAACCATAGGTGGTTGACAGTTACATTCAGCACCCCCTTTCAATTCTCCCTAATTTCTATGTATGCTCCAAATGAGGATGCTGCGAGGATCGATACTTGGTCCTCCTTGGAATTGTTTTCTCATAATGTCATGATTTGCGGTGACTTCAATATGGTGGAGGACCCCTCTGATAGGTGGAACAACAAGGGCCGTATCATGGATGGCCAAGAGAAAGACACATGGGACCAAACCAAATTGTTTTTGGATCTGGTCGAAGTCAAGGACGCGAACGGCTTTTCTTGGTCCAATCTTCAATTGGGTGAGGACTTGAGGAAAGCGAGACTGGATAGAAGCTACATTTTGTAGAATCTCATCCATCAATGGGGTCCTCCCACCCTAATGCAACATATCGACCTCACCGTCTCTGACCATTACCCAATGGTGCTCACCTTCCCCCCTTCATCTAAAAGTCACAAGGCACCTTGGTTTCACCCCAACCTGTTTGTCTTTTCGCTCCCGTCTACCCGCCATGAAATCACTAACGCGTGGCTTGAGGCCTTTGCCGTCTGCACCTCGCCAGCCAAGTGTTGGAGAAATGCTGTGGAAAAGTCTCATGAGATCTTGATTAGCACCATGAAGGCTCTCAAAATCATCCGTCGAAGATGCAGAGAAAACCTATACCGTCGGCTCCGGAGACTCGAAGAAGAAGTTAATAAAGGGAAGATTCAATCTTAGAAGGGACTCCAAAATATCAGAGGAAGACTAAGATACGAGGAGGAGATCAAAAGGAGAAATCTTCAAATTTATTTTAAGGAATGGTGGGCTGGTAAGGCTGACAGACCTTCCAAAGAGATGTGCAATATTCTGAGAAGAAAAAAAATTAGAGAGGAGATCCCGCTACTACTTGACAAGGATGGGGCGGAATGTAAAACAGTGGAAGAAAACATGGGCATTATAGAAGCACACTTCACGAGTCTCTTGGGTAGTGCTTGTCCCCTCTCCCCCCATAGGAGGGATTGCATGGCCACCATCTCTCGGACTTCCCTACATAGAATACCACGCAACTTGAGCGCTTTTCTTGACGCCTCCATTTCCGAACAAGAAATCCTGGAAGTTATCGATTCGCTTCCGAACGGCAAGAGCCTGAGGCCTGATGGGCTCACTAATGAGTTCTTTAAATCATTCAAATATGTGGTGACCACCCCCTTGCATCTTGTTTGGCTTGAGGCACTCGAGTTTGGCACCCTTCCCACTTCTCTCAACAATGGCATTATCAAACTTATACATAAAAAAAGGGGAGAGGAACAAAATTGAGAATTGGAGACCCATCATAATGCTTCAAACCGGATATAAGATTCTTGCTAGAGTCATTGCCAACAGGATATCTTGTCATTTAGATCAGTGGCTTAGCAAAGAACAAAAAGGCTTCATTAAGGGAAGGTCAATATTGGAAGCCATCATTGATATTTGTGAATGTCTTGACTATGCTAAAGAAACTAATCAGGACATTGTCTTTCTCAAGATTGACTTTGAGAAAGCCTACGACAGATTGGAATGGGACTATATTTTACAATCGCTGAAAGACCTTGGGTGTAGTCAAAGATTCCTGAGGATGATCTCCACTCTCCTTGGCAATGCTTCGACCAAAGTCAATGTCAACGGACAACTCTCAAAGGCAATCAAACTAAAACGATCCATGAGGCAAGGTTGCCCGTTGGCCCCGCTGCTCTTTGCCATCGGCACTGAAGGACTGAGCCGACTTGTGGAGCAACAGATGGAGCTTGGTCACATAAGAGGCATCAGTTTGCCACATAACTCTGGGCAAATGACCATTAGGCTTTTTGCGGATGACACAAATGCCTTTGTTCATAACGATGATACTAGCTTGGAAACCTTTTGGTGGTGCCTCGACATGTTTTGTGAAGCCTCTGGATCGAGAATTAACCACACTAAGACTGCATTCAGGGCTATCAAAGGGAATGAACCCAATCTCCTCACTGTGCAAGGATGCCAAAGCATTCAATCGTCAGGTCATTCGCATTCTTCGTATCCCCTTGGGATTCGGTGTTACTCTTGAACAAATTAGAAAGTACTTGTAGGAACTTTCTCTCGACCGGGGCATAAGAGGAGGGGAGTGCCTAAAACCAAATGGTCCATATGCACTAGCCGAAAGGAGAATCGAGGTTTTGGTATTATGGACATTGGAAGCATGGCCAATAAACTTGAGGCTAAGTGGATGATTAAGGCGTGGTGCAACAGAGGTTCCTCTTGGGCCACATTAATTTTCAGAAACACAAACGGAATTACTTTGTTAGGCTGCCCTCGATGAAAAAATCTGGACATCCTCACCCTCCTATTCTCTCCGATTCCAGTCTCACCCAAAGGATCCATCCTGGTTAGATCTTTGTGGTTGAGCTAGAACACATTCAAACCTCACATCAGAATGAATGAAGATTGGAAGTGGGCTGCAGGTATAAGACACAACGACTCTATTTGGTTCCCAATCCAAGGCATAAGAAACGTGGAGCCTTGGAATGTCTTGAGTGCCAAGAGACTCTGGAATAAAGGATTCAAACAATGGAAGCAGCTTTGGAAACAGAACAGGAACAGATGGGTGGACTTTGAGGACCTTGAACCTACTACTATAGTCACATACGAGGAATGGAATTTTTTACTGAGCAGATGCCACGCTTGGGACCGATCTAAAATCCGACTAGTTATGGGAGAGGACTCTCCGAACCCAATGGGCCTTAAATGGTATAATGGTAATCGCCTCTCCAAGCTTCCATATGTCGAAGCTTGCAATGACATTCACATCAGTATGAACAAGAAATGGTGTCTCAATTGGACGCGACTTCGATGGGATATGAAATTTATGTCTATCTGGCACCCTCTCATTGAAAACAAAAAGTCGGTTCTCCTATTGCAAATCCTACACTCTGGAATATGGACCAATGCAAAAGCTAACAAGATCTATGGGGTTCCGCCCTAGTGCAAGCGATGTTGCCAGAGTAAAGAGGATATTGGTCACCTCTTCTTTGCTTGCCCTAAATCCCTTCGGTTATGGAGGATCCTTGGTCCTTCTTTGGGACTCCAAGAACAAATCAATTGGAAGCAAGCCCTCATTGGTGAAGCGATTGGATGCTCTGCGGCGTTGTGGAATGCGATTAGGGGAGAGATCCTTTGGAATATTTGGTGAGAAAGATGTGCTCAAAACTTTGGCAATACCCCCAAGGAGTGGTCAATCGAGAAGTCCCTTTTCCTTCTCGGCAGAAGAATTGCTAACTGTAAGAAACCCCCCCCCCCCTTTCAGACATCACAAAGAGCTACAGTATGTCAACAATAAGCTTAAAACCAAGTGGGATCCACATGATGGGGATGCGAGGTTTATCAACCTCCTCTATAACTCCATGTAAGGTTTGCAAGGCCTACCACAAAGACTATGGCAGATCATCGGAATGAAAATTAGTCTTCAGAAATATATCAATTGGAAGCCAGCTCTACTGGGAGAAGCGAAGGGTCACTCCGTGACTCTCGGGAACGCTCGAAACTCTGGTTGATTGAGTATTCACTGTTCCTTGTTGGCAAAAGGATCGCTTATTGGAAGAAACCCCCCTTTTTTTAGGAATCATCAAATTTTCCTTTTGATCAAGAACACACTTTACCCATGTGAGGCCCGTGAGCCCCGCATGTGGGTGATGAGTGGGCGATTAACCTTTTTTGTAAAGCCATCTACTCTCTATAAAAGCTCCCCCCGCTCTGTGGGATTTGGGGGATCCCGTGGGCTCTAGTCCCCTTCTTTTGTATTTTTCCTTTATTTAATTCAAGTCCAGGAGAGTAGGCTAGGGCCGAACTTCCTTTATAAAAAAAAACATTCAAAATAAGTCTAGAAGTTAATCTTTATCTCAATAAAGATTTCTGTGTCTATTGGCATTGCGAATTGAAGTTCAGAAAGTTCTGGCACATAGTCACATGATACAAGAAAGTTGTTCTCTTCTGTGGTGCAAAAGATGCTTCAATGAGAGGAGGACATAGAGCACCTCTTTCTCTCTCGCATTTGAATTTGGAAGGGGATCCAAAGAACCCTCAAGTTGGATCGACAGATCAAGTGAAATCAACCTCTTTTGGATGAGTCCTTTGGCTCCTCCACAACCCTTGGAGCGCAAATTAAGATATAAAAGAGTTGTTTTCAAAACCCTTGACAATATTCCACAGTTCTTTCACAACCAATACATGGTGCATCATATATGCCCACAATAGGTAATTAGTACCGTCTACTCTATTCTCAACAACCAACATACGGAATACATCATTGCTTTCAGCCATGGCCACGAACTAAAATACCCTGATGTAGAAAAAAGAGTGTATCTTGAAAATTTGAACATCACTACCGTATGGACCTCTATTAGATATATAACAAACTTTGAGACACTTGTACTGACGAACCAAAACCTATATATATGTTTGGCTTAAAAGGATAAAATTGCTTGCATAGGCACTATGCCAATGCATTCAAAGGGAGAAACGAGTTTAGATCACGATTTCCACACCAAAAAAATGCTATTTTGAAACGCTAATCGCCTTGAGTATGCTCAACAATTTTTGTAAGATTTTGAGACTATGACCGGAGGGGTGTTGACGATGCCCTAAATGAAGCAACAACCTGCTTTGATATCAATTGTTGGAGTTTGAGGTCTCTGGAAGCATGGAAACAACACAAGGAAGAAGAAGAAGAAGAAAATGAACCTTGGGTCACAACACACAATACTGAATGTATTTCCAAGAGAATGTACAAAGATAAGTGACTCATTAGGGTTATAGGCGTACATACAAGCTAGGGGGAAAAACCTCCTAAAGAGGGAAAAAGTGTGCCGATAGTCCCAGTGTGTTCACACACATCAATACCAAAGTATATCAACAATAACAAGTGGGAAATAGGGAAGAAAAGGCTCGCTCTCTTTTGGGTTTTCTTCATGGATCATGCAAGTGCGCAATATGGGGAAGATAAGTCGGGTGAGTGGACGGAAATTGGGATTACACCACTTAAGGAGGGGCTTGGAAGCGTCTTCTTTGTTAGTCACATAAGGATCAAAAGAGGAAACCCAGGCAGCAACTGGATGTATAGAGGAGATTTGGGAAATCGTGCATCTTGCAAGCTTTCATCAGAGTTCTAATAGGGAAAGGAATGATAGTCAACTTATATTCCACCTCTATCTGGAATGGTCACGGCAGAGATCTGTGATGATAGTTGCACACTTGAAGCTTCCCATTTGGACTCAACGGTTGCATACAACTTCTCTTTTGAATGTGTACGAGAATATCTGACGACATGGATGCCATTAGACGGTAAGCTAGATGGCCAAGCAAGAACAGATGGCGATGGCTAAGCAAGAACAAATGGCGATGGCTAAGCAACAACAGTCAGCTCTTGGAGATGTGTGGGATCAAGATCAAACATCTATCCATAGCATGTTAAGCGAGAAGTCGATGTGCATAGGCAGAAAGAATTTTTGTCATCAATGACATCAATGAGGGATTCCATTTTTTGAGCGGAGTTTTTCTATGCAGGCTGTCGAAGACCAACCCTCCGTTTTGCTTCATCTCCTCCTCACTATGTTAGCAGTAAGCTAGATCCTATGGGGAAGCATCACACTCCTTTACCCTTGTGGGGCATCAACATCATGAGGAGCAACTAAACCAAGAGAGGAGAGGAGATTCAGAGGGGTTAGCACCACAAATGTTTTAAAAAGGGGATGACCTGAAGAAGTCGAGGGGGGATGGAACATGAATATATGCGCATCTTGAAGTATATGAGACGGATGCAGAAATAGTTGCTTCTGAAGATTTAGGGAGAAAGCTTCCATATGATATATACATGTCTGCTACAAAAGTTTCAAAATTCAGGATATCAAATATTTTGTAGAGACGGTAAATGTTGAACAAAGAAGCCGCACTTGGATGTTTTTTCTATTTGTTGTTGTCTATGTTAACATTATTATAACAAACCTTCAAAGTAGATAGTGCACAAAAATGAAGGAGCGAACATAAAAGAGAAGGAGAGGGGAGTTTCTTTCATAAAAAAGGGAATGTGAATTTTTGCTTTGTCTCATATTTCCATAGATGCCATAGACTCCATCTTGAGATTCAGAGTGTTTACATACTGATTTATGCTAAAATATATGTTTTCAGTCAAAGTTTAAAATAAAAAATAATCCTGCCAGCGCATTTTGATTTGGATGAGTTTACATATGAAGAAGAGCATCGTTGGATTGCACGTATGTGTAGTAAAAGAAACTCTTCAATCTCATCAATCTGAACACTTGCTTGAAGTGTTGGGAGATTTGATTCTAAACAGCATTGAAAAGAGCACTGCTCTATCGCTATGCACCATTTCGATGGATCGGATGATCAATGGATGAAGGCTGCTTAAGAAAATGGCAAGCAGAAAGGATCTATGTTGTATTGCCAAATTTTGAGGAATCCTCAAAGGATGGCCCCAAAAAAAGTTCAGATTTACATTCATATATGAGGCTCCGACCTTGCAAATTTATATTTGACATTCATATATATATATATATATATATATATATATATATATATATATATATATATATATATATATATATATATATATATATATATATATATATATATATATATATATATGTGTGTGTGTGTGTATGTGTTGTGTATCTCTATGTATGTATGCATATAAACATATATAAAAATAGATATTGATATGGAGAGAGAAATACCTAATTACATACACACGCATACACACACACACACTATATATATATATATATATATATATATATATATATATATATATATATATATATATATATATATATATATATATATATATATATATATATATATACTTTCTTTGGTGACATTATGGACAGATTCCGCCATGAATGCTTCAACATTGGATCATTCATGATCGGTGGATCAAACTATAAAAAATTTCAATCGCATCGCATGATGCATCTTTTAGTTTTCTTTAATCTAAATTGTCTGCTATAATCCAAATTTAGGTATGACTTATCCGTGCTTAGGAGGAAAGAAAGAAATGGACGACAGCTTATTTTCCACTTTTCTCTGAGAGTTTCAACTGTAGACATCGACGAGTCCATTCTGAAGTATGACTTCTTCGTTCATAAGCGGAAACGAAGAACTGAATGACAGCTTGTTTTCAATTTTTCCACTAATTGTTTCAACATTCATTGTCATGCAGATGACCTTAGTTGAAACTTTCCATGATGATGATGTCCATATGGATAAGATATGTAACATACATACAGCATTTGGTTTACACGCAACGTGCGGACGTATACATATACACCAACACACACACACACACACACACACACACACACATATATATATATATATATATATATATATATATATATATATATATATATATATATATATATATATATATATATATATATATATATACACGCACACAAAAGAAAATATGAAGAACAGTAGAATATACCTAAAAAGACAATTTTACCACTCATGCATTCAAGGTCTCTCATGCATACTTTTGTTGAGGGATACAGAATTTGTCTAGTTTTTGTAGAAGTTCAATCCCCGAACAATAATGCAAGAGCCCATCTCAAACGCAACACTTAGAGTTTTTTGATTTCAAGATCAAAGAGATTGGCATTCTTTAGTGGAAAACAAGAAAGATGTCTTCTTATAATAACTCGTCTACCATGGGATTTGAACCACTTCTAGGGCCAGATTTAGTATGTGCCATAGTGGTGCAAAAGATGCTATAATAGAAGAAAAAATATCGGCTAGGTCTTTGCAAGAAACTAAGAATTACGACCACCACATGCTAAAGAGATGACTCTCCTCCCAACCTTATGCCTGTATATATAGCTGCTCAAATCAACGAGGACCACAAATGTAACTAGAGTCCACAAGTGCATCTGCAATCTCCTCTTCTCTTTTCATATCTTCCACTAGAGTGTACTAGTGGTTCAAGTGATGTCGGCCACTGCGTTAGTACCTTCCACTAGAGTCCACTAGTGGTTGGTGTACTCGCCACTTGAGTTAAATCTCACTAGAACTTAGTTACCACACATTAACTTGAGTTAAGATGCTCTAGAGCTCCTTGGCCAAAACTCTCTCTCCATGCTCCCCATAGGGGTTGAACCCTAGACCTCTTCCTTCACAACCTTGAGACTTAACCACTAGGTTAAGTGGATCCCTTGTTTAAGAGAGCACATGGACTTATGCTTAAGTCAAGTCTCGATATCTTTGGCCATATACGAGTGACCATGTCCGATTTCAAATGTGTTTGAACTGTTCGGATCCTAAGATCATAGACTTACTTTATTACATTCTTCCCCCCTTGGAAACGATTTACGTCCTCCAGAATACAGCTATATATAATAACCGTAAGAAACCCCTGAGCCTCATGTTCTTAATCTAGAAGAACATGGTTATATTCTAAAACTAGAAGAACATGTCTCATCTCTATGGTGGGATCCCTACCCAAAAGATTCAAAACACTGTCTGGCTTTGAACTTTGATAAACTGGTCAAAGTACAAAGTAGTGAATGAATTATATGGGTCAATCTAAAATCATCCCTAGCCATTTCATTGTTTCTCGATGTGCGATCTAGGCATAGACACATGATATTGATGGATTTCAATTACAAGTCCATTTCTAGGCATGACTGGTGCATGGACTTAGTAATTAAGGTGGGATTCTTATCCCTATCAAGACTTTGAGAACTCTTGACTCACTTGAATTTGATTTGAAAAACTTGAGTTTTGGTTGATCCAAACATCTAACTTGGATTTGTACAATGGTTAACTCCCATCCAACAGTTACTTGATTTTTTCACCCGACTCGAGGACTACTTTGTCCTAATAGGCTTAAAAAATCCTATGTAAATTATAGGAGAAAGTTTTCCATTTATTTTGGGTCATCCTAACTATATCTTGACCAAGTCAAATTCAAAATGCAAATCACCAAACTTAGGACACTTTTCTCAAAGATCTTTGGCTAAACGTTCTTGAGAATTGTCAATCTTATGAGCAATTCTTAACTTCACTATTTGAGAGTGTACTGAACTCTAGAAAGTCATGACAGTTATGCTAGAAGCAAACCCAAATGAATAAGTCAAACTTGAACTTGTCATCTTTTTAAGATTGATTAAGTTCTTGTCTAAAACATCTCCTAGGATGTTTAATTTAGTTATCTAGTTCCACTCCGCTAACCCCAAACTTTTGCAAAATGAATCAAAACCATATCTAAGACAATTCCAAAAGATTTTGGAAAGTGGAAGGAAACAAGTAAAACTTTGTATCACTAATTCAAACTTCTAAGATATAAACTTGCTATGAGTCAAATACTTGATGACCCAAGACTTTAACTCAAGACTTAATTTCTTAATGATCTATTTCAACAAGATATTGAAGCTTTCTATCTATCTTTAAGAGAAAGGGACTCGATTTTCACAAACATTCATAGAGTAAATCTAAACATCATCCAACCACAAGATACTAGTGTGGCATCCAAAATTAGTGTGTTGACCCATTGAGGTTCTATTGATGAGTTTTGAATCAAAAAATGCTTCACTTGAGACTAGGTTCATGGCTATATTCAATCTTTATGACTCCTTACTAGAAATGCAATTCTTGTGCATTGCTTTGAGTCAAAGGATTGAAATTACCAAGTTACACTAGGAACTTCTAGCTTGACTTAGTGAGTCTATTCCTTAGTTGAAAGTTCCATTTCAAAGTCAAAGTCTTACTCTTTCAGAAATTTATCAAATATTTCCGAGTCATCAACACTTTAGCTTGAAGTGTTTCATGAAGATCTTGGAAGTTACTTACTTCATATCTTCTTACGAGCTTGATCTTGAAGTATCTTGAGATAATACTTTTATCCTCCTTGAATTAAAACTTATCCTTGGAGGTTTTAATTCCCTTGAAGATCAAATCTAACTTCAAGGTTTATTCGAGGACTAAAAGATAATTATCATCCCATGGTCCGATCTCCCATACCATCTTTCCTTTATTAATCTGAGTATCAAATCTGGTGTCCCATACCACCCTATTTTATATTCACAATAATGTGTGGGTGATACATATCCTAAAGTCTAAATATATCTTGATAGAGTACATTTTACTTCATTTCTTTAAAAGATCCATAGACTTAATTACCATTATTAGGGTTGTAGAATACATACCCGAAACTTTACTCTGTTCAAAATTGGAATAGCTTACTATTTGATTGCCAATACTTGGAAAAACTTGGAAGAGCTCTAGTACCAATGCAAGAAACTAAAAATTAGGACCACCACATGCTAGAGAGATGACTCTCCTCCCAACCTTATGCCTGTATAGTTGCTCAAATCAATGAGGATCACAAATGTAACTAGATTCCATAAGTGCATGTGCAATCTCCATCACTCCATATCAACCACTAGTACACTGCTTTAGTACCTTCCACTAGAGTCTACTAGTGGTTGGTGTACTTGCCACTTGAGTTAAATCTCACAAGATCCAAGTTAACTCATGTTAAAAACTCACTCCCCATGCTCCCCATGGGAGTTGAATCCAAGAACTCTTCCTTCAAAACCTTGAGAATTAACCACTAAGCTAAGTGGATCAGGTGTTTAAGGCACATGGACTTATGCTTAAGTCTATTCTTGAGATATTTGGTCATATATGAGTGACCAAATGATGTCTGATTTGAGATCTGTCTGAATCGGTCGGACCCTTAGATCATAGACTTACTTTATTATAGTCTTCTCCTCTTGCCTCAAGAGTGATATCCTACCAAAAAAAGTTAGTAGGGCCCTCGAGTTGGATCCTCACCTAAATTGGAAGCGAATTCCATTAGGAAAGGCCATTGGTACCTTGGAGGCTCTATAAAATATGATCAGGGATGGTAAGTCTTCTATCCCATGGGACTTAGGTATGCAAGTTTGTCTAATGCATTAGGTGGCAGTTGGCAGCCTTGACCTAGAAGGAGATCTTGATTGTTGTGAGGCGCATTAATCCCGTTGGGCCCTTTCTCTTTGAGATTGGAGTGGATGGAATTTTTCTCAGTTCCCTTGCTATGTAACTTTCAGTGGATTCGGGTGGTTGGTACTCGTAGGAGCAATTGGCACATTGATCCTAATCTGAAAGACATTCGGGCCCACTCTAGTTGGCACCTCTGAGCCTGGGCATTTGGACCGTTAGCTCACCTTAGTTGGGACCTACGGAATAGCAATGGCATGATCCTATCTCCCCCTTAAGATTGCATGATTTTATTTTTTTAGTACTTTATTTGGCTAGGGTCATAGATTATTGAGTCCCATCATCTTGTGACTCCTCCGATAGTTGATCATGGGGGCATGGTGGGCTCACAGAGGATGAGTTGGCCTCTTGACTCCACTGGTTGAGGCTTCCACCTAGAGTCTCAGCAACATTGACTCTAATACTGTGAGTTCGCACAGTGGATTTGGGGGTAGGTTCTACATTTGCTCACCTAGAGGAAGAATCCCCATACCATCACTTGGGCAATACTGCCTGGGGATCCATTGGCCCTGCCCTCAGCTATGATTCGGTTGATACTATGATTCTTTCGGTTTAGGAGGAGATGATTGACAACACTTAGGACCATCACACTCCCCATTAGATTGGTGTAGATGATCCTCCTCCCCTCCCCATATTTCTATTGGGAAAGATGGATGGATACTCTAAGAAATGAGTAGGTACTACAAATTGTTGGTTTGTACCGGCCCTCTTCCACTTCAGAGTTGCATTGTAGGCCCTCTCAGCTTTCCAGTGAAATTAAACAAGTGCCTATGTACTTTGGAAATGATATAAGTAATGATTCATTCAAAACATACTACTTCCCACTTTGCAATCAAATGAAAACCTTCTATTTTGGTTCACACACCTGCTGCTTGTTAAGCTCAGTGCTTCCAGTACAATAGGAATTAGAAGAATTCCTTTTGGAGATATTAAATTAACTTAAGGTGCTAAGATTCCAAGTGGAATCACTTAAAATGATTGACTATACACAGAGCAATCAATTTAGCATGTGTAGCATTACCCCCGATTTTTAGGACCTCTACAAAGATTAACCAATGATCACTTCGAAACACTTTTCTCCCAATCCACTAAATGGAATATCTTCACAATGTTTCAACATGTATTAGACTTAGGGATGATTCCAACCAACATTAGATCTTTGAAAATGGTGAAGAAATGATTCAGATATGAGCAATACAAAATGACTGTTTTGAGTGACAATGACAGAGAGATCAACAGATGTAAGAAATGATCTATTGTATTATATGACAATGTTGTACATGATCATAATGTCTGATGATAGTGAGAAGTGTAGGCTATAGTATGAGCTTCTTAACTTAAGCAAATGATCTTCAATATACTCAGAATAATGGGGCTCACAGCCGCATGTTTACAAGTCATTTTTATATATGCTTTGCCTCCAAGTTTGAATTCAAATTCAAACTTGGCTTTACCTAAAGATTCTCCTCCAAATTAGGAGTCATTACACCAAAATGATTCGTAGCTTTTAGCTCTCAAAACTCCTTGACTTTAGAGGCTTTACAAGATTCTTCCAAGTCAATTTGACTTTTACAAATGGTAAAAGGTAAAGAATCCATAGCAATGGTTCTCATGGGTCTTCAATTAATTTCATATGAATCCTTCTCATGCCTAGCCAAAGTGTGTAGGCTTGGCACTTGCACCAACAGCTCCCCCTCAAGCCAAACATATTATCTTCATCTTCTTCATCAATCGTCTTGTATGTCTTGCAATCCAATCATAGCTTTAAACCTGCAAAGTTTAGTACCATCAAGTGCTTTGGTTAACGTCTCACATAATAATAGTGGACCTCTACATGCTTGTTCCTAGCATGATAAATAGGATTTGTTGTAAGATTTAAGGAACTTGTATTATCTCGAAAAATCATTGGAGATATAGTATGCAATCCCAAATTTGCATATAGCAATCTGATCCATATGGCCTCTTGAGCAGCATTGGCCAATCCTCTATATTCTACCTCTGTATATCTTGATGTCCAAATCTAAAGTATAAGGAAAGTATAATCCTTGATTTTGAGTGCCCTTAAGGTACTTCAAAATCCTCTTGGCAGCTTCTAAGTGAGGTGCCCTAGGTTTGTGCATAAATTGGCTTAAGACACTTACTCCATAAGCAATATCAATCCTTGTAATGTAGCATAGTTGAAGCTTCCCACTATGCTTTGAAATCCAACAATATTTTCAAGCACATCACCTTCATGAGCACTTAATTTTTGGTTTACCTCCATAGGAGTGCTTGCTACCTTGGCATCCTACAATTGAAATTTCTTCAATATGTCTTGTATATACTTTCTTTGTGTAATGTAAACTCCAAAGTTAGTATAGACTAACTCAAGTCCAAGAAAATACTTTACTGACCCTAGATGACTGATTTTGCAATCCTACATCATTTGATTCTTGATCTATTTGATGTCATTGGCATCATTTCCTGTAATTATGATATCTTCAACATACACACATAGGTATATTACCTCTGAACTACTTCTCTTGAAAAATAGAGAAGTATCTCCTTTACTCATGATGAATCCTTGAACCTAAAGGTATGTATCAAAACCTATGGTTCCATGTCCTAGGTGTTTGCTTTAATCCATAAAGAACTTTGTTTAGTTTCCACACATATGTTACCTTGCTTGAGTCTTTATAACCAAGACATTGAGACATGTACAACTCCTCTGAAATCGAGCCATTAAGGAATGCATTTTTTACATCCAATTGGTTCATGCTCCAATTCTTTGATGGAACTACACTTATCAATACCATGATGCTTGGCATTTTGGCCACAGGTGAGAAGGTTTGTTCATAATCAACTCCTTGGGTTTGTGCAAAACCCTTAGCCACAAGTCTATCTTTGTACTTGCTTATTGATCCATCAAAATTTCTCTTGATCTTATAGATCCATCTAGAACCAATTGTCTTCATAGACTCCTTCTTTGGCACTAGCTCCCAGGTATCATTTTCCTTGAGTGCTTCAATTTCTTCATCCATAGCTTCCCTCCATTCTGTCTTGGTCTTTGCCTCTTCATATGATGATGGTTCTTCAAGTGAAAAATTCTTTGCAAGATAAATATAATTCTTAGTAACTAAAGAAGTTTCATACCCATATCTGATTGGCTTCTTGCTTTCCCTTTGTGATCTTATGATTGCTTGGTTGGATGATTTAGGTATATCCTCCAACTTCTTCATCTTGACTTTGCCTTTGGACTTCCATGCCTTGAATTCTTCTACGTTGATGATGTCCTCATCATTTGAGTTGATGTCTTCAATCTGGTTTGGATCCTCCTTGGTGAGGCTTGGAAAATCCTCTTCCAAGTCATAAGGCAACTTTACTTTTCTGCATTCACTTTCAAACCAAGAATCATTCTCATTAAACACAACATCTCTAGTGACCATGAATCCTTTGTTGGAAGGATTATAAAACATGTATCCTTTTTTATTCAATTCATACCCTATGAAGATGCACGTCTCTGCCTTAGGGTCTAGCTTACCTCTGATCTGAGATGGTATATGCACATAACCAACACATCCAAAAAACTTGCAACGATAAGTGAAGGTCTTCTACCATGCCATGCTTCATATGGGATCATCCCATCAAGAGATTTTGATGGCGACCTATTAACAAGATAAGTGGCAGTAGATACACTTTGTGCCCACAAGTAAGTAGGTAATTTTTTCTCATTTAACATTGACCTAGTTGTTTCAATAATTAGTCTATTTCTCCTCTCTCCCACCCCATTTTTCTCAGGAGTATACCTTGTTGTAATTTCTCTTTTGATTCCTCTATCCTGCATGAATGCATCAAACTCATTTGAGAAGTACTCACCTCCTCCATCTGAACTTAGTCTCTTTATTTTTCTTCCCGTTTGGTTCTCAACAAGAGCAGGATACTTCTTAAAGCAATTGAATACTTCATCTTTGCGCTTCATAAATTATAAGATAGTCCACCTACTGAAATCATCAATGAAAGATACAAAATACCTTGATCCAAGAATTGAGGGATCCTTACTTGGTCCCCATACATCTGTATGGACAATCTCTAGGTAGTCCTCTTGCATGTAGCCTTTCTTTGAGAGGCGTAACCTGTAACACTCTCCAAACTGACAAGCACCATATTTATAGATCATGTGTTTCTTGGATACATTAGGTATGCCAAGCACACATTGAACTCTAGATATTTTCTTTAAAGTTCTCTTACTAATATGCCCTAATCTCTTATGCCAAATTTTAAGCTCTGATAATGTTTGGTCTTTATAACTATAAAGTGCAATATTCGTTGTATCTTCCAGATCAAAAGTGAATTATTGATCTATTTTCTTCTTTGGTAATTCTCTTGAATCCATGTTATGGATCCTCCACAAATGCTCCATATTTATTTGAACCTGACCCACAAACCCTTATCCACAATGTGTCCAACACTCATCAAATTTTTGGTAATTATAGGTACATATAGAATCCTGCTCAACAAAATTTCGATTTCCATTAGAGGTTTTAACATTCTACCTTGATCACTAAGTGCTTGTTGTCATCACGTGTTTGTACGTAATGTTTTTCCTTGGGTTCCTCAAGGTCGGAGAGAAGAGCTACATTTCCTATCACATGGTTTGACCATCTTGAGTTAACGTAGAAGAGATGATCATCATTCATTCCTTGCTTTGAAGTGATATTCATAATCAAAAGGGAATCCTCTTATTCCTCTGTATAATTGTTATAGTCTTTCCTTGACTTAAAGCCTCCTTGGTAGTTGTTATTGTAATTATTGTTGTAGTTGTTATTGTAGCCTTGATGATGATTGAATCTTCCTCTTGATTGTGGATATCCACCTCTTTGAAAACCTCTACCTCTCTAATTCTTGAAGTTCCTCTAACACTCATCTGTAGTATGATTTGACAAACCACAAATATTACATGGGGAAGAGTTGAAAGGTCTCCCCCTACCTTGCTAACCTCCTCTGCCCCTACCTTTTGAGTCTCTACCTCTCCCTACATAGTTGGCCTGAGAGGTTGTACCTTCTTCCTCAATCTTCTTGCTTATTCTTTTTTTTTTAGACTTGCCTTTATCTGTGTATAGGGCAGAAGAGCTATTACCTCTTGATGAATCTCCATTCTTGTTGAGCTTCGCTTCATAGGTAAAGAGTTGCCCCATGAGTGTGGTAAGATCTAGAATTTGCATTTCCATGTACAAGTCCATAGCAGTTGTGAAGCTCTCCTATTTGTCATCTGCTCTCTTCTTTTAAAGATCTTAACTCTTTTCCCAGCAATGAATTCCTTGAACTTGATTCTATCTAATTCCCTGAGCGAGTATATACCATTGTCCAACACTTTACATATCACATAGGGACCAAACCATCTCCTCATAAATTTTCTTCGAGCTTCATACTACGTATCCAACAAGCTATCATAGACAAGTACCTAGTCTCCTTAATTCAACTTTTTAGGCCTTAACCTATGGGACTTGTCAAATGCAATCTTATTTCTCTCTCTAGATGCTCTGAGCTTAACCATAGCTTCTTCTACCAGATTTTTTCCTTTCTCTAATTGAAGAATCCACATTGCTAGAAGATCTTCTCTCAACATCGCATCTTCCCAAGGCAAAGAAGTCCATGCTTGGGCATGTGACTCCGTCGGCAGAATAGGTTTGTGATAATATATTAGTTCTACTGGCATGTATCCAGTAGTCCTAGCACATGTCATCCCATCCGCCCATAGGGAAAAGGAAGGTATTTTGGTTAGTTTCTTTATCTTTCTGTCATAAGCCTTAGCCAAAAGCCTTAATAATCGAGGAATGTTTGCGCTCAATTTTCTTGATAGCTTCAGGATTGTGAGTAGTGGTGAGTGATAGCCGAATTCCATATTTTGCAAAGAATTCTTTGGCTTCCTGAGCATCAAGCTCACCTCTGTCGATGAATATTTTCTCAACATAGCCAAATCTACTAAACACATCTTCTAGTAGAAACTTGAATAAATTACTCAAAGTTTTCGTCCTTAGAGCTCTTCCTTCAACATGGTTTATTCGATCCTCTCTTACCAGCACAATACACCTCACTTGTTGCACCCCTAATGGCCTTGTAACAAAATCGACAACCCACTTATATTAGATATTAAGAGGATATGTCGGTTGTAACTCACTTATAGTGGATATTAAGAGGATATTTGAGTACACCTGGCAGGGTTTGGCTACATCTTTATTGATATCTACATACATCCCACGCCATCAGTATCTTTCCCTTATCTTTTCATAATTCCCTTGAAAGCCCTTATGTCGAGCCCATAGTGAGCTATGCATTTCAGACATAATCTTACCTTTTGTTTCATTATAACATACAACTCGCTAAGGTATCTTACCTATTCCAATCTTTTGCTTCCAAAGTAATCCATCTTTTAGGAAGTAAATCCTTGACTTTCTCCATATGATACGAAACTTCTCTTTGCTCCAACTAGGATCAAGAGACTTTATGCTTAAGTATCTTCGGATTTCGTTCCACTCATTTTCATATTCATCTTCATTGAATATTTCTGTTATTCCTATTTGAACATCGTAAGGTTTCTCTTCTTTTCTCCTATTGAGTACCTCTTCTTGAAGAATCAATACTAGTCTAAGACTTCTTCATTTCATGAGTTGGCTCTTTTCTATCCAGGCTAGTAAATGCTTCGTGGAAGCTCGAAGTATCTAATCTTCTAGTAATCTTCAAGTCTTCACACATCCTTCATTCAAATATTTGCTCCAATACTGGTGTATTGATTTTATCTAGTTGTACCAATGTCTCGAGAATTTCCCTCCAAGAACATTTCCTCCTGTGCGCATAGTTGTGCATTAATTTTAGTTTTTTCAACTATATTTTTTAGCTCTTGTACTTGTGCTTGCATGGCATGAACAGGTGTTTCTTCAGCCATCTTCTCAGTCTCTTGCATGTTCGCTATTGGCTGTCATTTTCTTCTTAAGAGATCGATTATTACCTCTAGGAATTCCCGTTTAGCTATTCCTAGTAACTCACCTAGTGTAAATTTGATTACTTTATCAAGAACTCTTCTCTCAAGAACTTGTTTTAAATCTGTGGCCTGCTCAATATGCAATTTTAGCATGTATGATGGGTTTTTCACTCTTCCTTGGCCTTTCCTTACAGGTTTCATTTCTTGATCCTGTGGAGAATTATTAACTTGAGTAGGAACTGGCATCTCAGCAGAAGTAGGGGTTTGAACTTGATTCGGGATTTGATTGGGTTGGATTATTATTGGTTGTGATGGTGGAGTTACTTGAGTGGGTTGGTCTGTTGATTTTCATTTTGTTGATATATTTAGGTAGTGATGTGTGTGAACACACTAGGACTATCGGGATACTTTTTTCCCTCTTTGGGAGGTTTTTTTCCCCCGGCTTGTATATACAACTATTTCCCTAATGGGCTACTTATCTTTGTACATTCTCTAGTAATACATTCAGTATTGTGTGTTGTGCTCCAAGATTCTTTTTATTCCCATACACACACATACACTCACATACACACATAAACATATGCAAAGATAAACATACATGCACATAAACACACATGTACATGCATACACATATAAAAATGCATACACACATGTACGCACATACACATACATGCACACACACGTGCATACACACAGACACATGCATACAACAATAAATATACATACATACAGACACATACACATGCACACACATACACACATGCATAAAAACATACACATGCATACACATATACACATACATACACACATATGTAAACACACATACATGGATACACACATAGACATGCATATATACACACATATACACACACATATACACACATAGACATATATGCATACACACATATGTATATATCACACATGCACACATGCACATAGGTATGTTTCCTTATTATAATTTATTAGTTTTAATATTATTATAACATAAATGTTTTTAATCATTTAAATTTGTTTATTATTTGGATAGTAGTACCACGTTGGGGTTGTGAAAGCACAACAGATGCACGTATGGGCACATGCATAGGTAGCCTAGGGATAGAGTGTGACGTAATGCATGATGGAAGTATAGTTTACATTTTGCAAGGGTTGGAGTTTGAAAAAAGAATAAGATCTTTATGTAAAACCCTACCTATGATGTTTTCACTTAAAATGGGCCTAGCAATAAAATGTACTTATCAACTAAAATATATTTTTTATGTTTTTTTATATAATCATTTGTTGTAGTGAATATGATGTGAGAGACAAAAAGCATGTATATAAATCACTACAATTGCAATTTGACATTCTCTAGTTTCACAACTAGTGCCTGAAAGAGATGTGGATGCTTATGTCACATCATCATGACAATGCACAATACCTATTGTCTTTATTTGATATATTTGTGTGTGTATACACACACACATGTGCACACACACACACACACACACACACACACACACATATATATATATATATATATATATATATATATATATATATATATATATATATATATATATATATATATATATATAGAGAGAGAGAGAGAGAGAGAGAGAGAGAGAGAGAGAGAGAGAGAGAGAGAGAGAGAGAGAGAGAGAGAGAGAGAGAGAGAGAGAGAGAGAGAGAGAGAGTGCCTTTTGGGGAAAGTGGTTGGCCCATCGTATTCCTAGTTAGTAGGTCTTAAGTTGAAATCCCAATTTTGTGTATTGATCATGTGTAATGATGGACACATGCAATAATGGAAACTCTAGTTGAAATGCATAAGTAATTTCATATAAAGTGAGAGTAGAATTCCAAGAGTTATGTTTGAAAGAATTACCTTCAAGCTTACCTTCTTGCAAGAACATTGAGCATAGATTCAAGTTGGTACTAGGAGGGAGTCCAACCGCTTGACCATCATTCTGAATGAGCTTGTAGGAGGAGAATGAAGTCCAGAAGTTCATGGAGAATAACTTGCAGAAAGGGCTGATGAGACCCACTTATTCACCCTATGCGGCAGTAGTTCTTCTCGTGAAGATGAAAGATGGATTTGATAGGATGTACGTTGACTATCGAGCACTCAATCAGATTTCCATCAAGCACATATATCCCATGCCCATGATAGATGATCTTTTGGATGATGTAGGTGGATCCATTGTATATAGTAAAATACATTTGAAAACTGGCTACCATCAGATTATGTTACAATATCAAGATGTATATAAAACAACTTTCACGACTCTTTTTGGGATTATGATTATTTACGTATGCAATATGGTTTGAATAATGCACCTCCTAATTTCTTGATGTTAATGAATAATATTCTACGACTCTTCTTGGGAAAGTATGTTGTCAATTTTGTTGATGATTTGCTATTGTATAGTAGGTTTGTACATGAGAAAGAAACACATTCGAGATTAGTATTAAATCAGTTATAAGAAATTTCCGCTTGTAAATCCAAATAAGACTTAGTTGTTCTTTCTAGAGATAGAGAATTTAAGGCATGTTGCTATCGGCCAATGGGATCCAGATGGATCCCACAAAGGTCACAACTATTCTATCTTGGCCTACTCTTTAGGATGAGGGGAAATTATGGTCATTTCTAGGACTTTTGGGTTTCTATAAAAACTTCATCTCTTCTTATTCATCGATAGAAGTGAGTATGATGAGCTTACTTCAAGGAAAAGTATCATTTGCATGGAAGCAAGAGCATCAAGGAAGTGTTGATACTCTAAAACAAGATGTTTTAGAGGCTCCTATACTCAAAGTGGTAGATCCACAGAAACCATTTGAGTTGGAGACATGCTAGAGGCATAGCCATAGGGGTAGTCTTGAGCCTAGATGGTAGGCCGATGGGTTTTGAAAGAAAAAAAATGAGTAGCACAAAGTGGAATTAGCCAATGCATGAATAGGATTTGTATATAATGGTGCATGCTCGTAAAGTCTAGACATTATCTTTATGGTGTAGACTTTGAGGTGCATGACCATAAAGATAATGAGTAGCACAAAGTGGAATTAGCCAATGCATGAATATGATTTGTATATAGTGGTGCATGACCATAAAGATAATGTCTACACTCAATTATTTTTGTAGTCAGCCAGACCTTTAAGGCAGATAGGCTCGTTGGGTTGAGCTCATGCAGGAGTTTCACATGCAAATTCTGTATAGAAGAGGCAAAGAGAATATAGTAGCTAATGCATTATCATAGATAGTATATCAAATGAGCTTTATAGTTCTAGAAAGCTCATTGCTTAAAGAAATAAAAGAAGCACAGATGGAAGATCCACATTTGTTACAGATCATTAGAGTCATCAATGACGAATTTATCATAGGATACAAGGTAGTTCTAGTTGTTTCTTCCCCTAGTAAAGCACACAAGTCAAGTCTATATTCCAATTTTGCAAAGCAGAATGGAATAGTTAAAAAGCAAGGTAAGGTGTTCATACCAGATTCTCAAGATTTGAGAAGAAAAGTCATGCATGATAACCATTATGTTCCTTGTGCAAGGCATCCTAGTGTTGATAGGAAAATTAAGCTTGTAAGAAGAACATTTTGGTGGGCTAGATTAGCTAGAGATGTCCACACCTATGTTCAACAATGCTTTATGTGTCCAGTCAAAGGGAGAAACGGTAAAGACACCAGGTCTTTTACATCCTTTACAGATTTGAGAGCATACCTGGAATAGTGTATTGAATTCATAATGGGGCTATCATGGACTTAAAGGAAGTGAGATGCTATCCTAGTTATTATAATAGATTCAACAAGATTGCTCACTTCATACCCATGCAGGAGATGATAGAAGGTCCTCTGGTAGCAAAGTTGTTTATCGAGCATGTCATTAGATTGCATGGATAAAAGACATCCATAGTTTCAGATAGGGATGTTAGATTCATAGGACATCAAATGTCATTGAAAATAAGTAGTTGCGATCATCCATAGAGAGATTGTGTGACCAAGAGGGTCCACCAAATTCTAGAGGCCATGTTGAGGGCATATGTGTCTGAGAGGTAGACAGATTGGGATAGTTTCTTGCCAGTAGTAGAATTTGCTTATAAGAATAGACCTCAAAAAGTAATAGTAATCTCTCCTTTTGACATGGACTATGGCATGAATCCTTCTACTCCTAGTACGATAGGAATTCCTAGAAAATTTCATTCTACTTTGGAGCTCTTAGCAAACCTCCAAGCAAGTCTAGAAATAGCTAAATCCAAGATGTAGCAACCAACTAATACGGCAAAAGAATATGCTGACAGTAAGAGATCTCCTAGACTATTTAAGGAAGGATATAGAGTTTCTCTTAAAGTTCCAGCTAGATCTACTTCACTATATATAGATAAGTGTACCAAGTGAAAGAAATATATGGTGCTTTCCATGGTGCAAAAAGGAAAGATGTGTGATCAAATTTGGAAAGCAACCCAAAGAGTGGTCTATTGAGAAGTCCTTCGTGTGTTTAGGTAGGAGGATCCATTGTGGTTGAGATTCAAAGACCAAGACTACAATTCGATTGGAAGAACTAATTTAAAAGTTTGACCAATGTGAGTACAAATCAATAATAAAAAGTATGTGTGTTGATATTGCAGGTAGATTTGATTAGCAAAAACTCGACTCGAACAAAGTGCTTTTAACATGGTTATATATGGGTTATTTCACTCTTTGGTAACTTAATTGTCATATAGTGATCACTTTCATGTTTTGGTGTGTCTTTGCATGATTTCCATAAATTCCTTCATAAGAACATTAAGAACTAGCCAAGATGGTACCTATACATAAGCACTCCATGTGTTTGTGTGATGTGTTCATGGAAATGTGTATGAATACATGTGGCTTTACGCGCATTCATGTGTGCATAATGTGTTCATGAACATCTTACCATGTTATTTGTATGTATTTACATATAAATGGGTGCATTGCATGCATTATATATGCATAGAATTTTGTGTGTATGCATTCATACAAATGCGTACACATGGGATTGCATCATAATGTGCATCATTGCAAGTAAGTGTGAATGTGGGCACGTAATGAAATGATCCATAGTATTTGCACGGTAATGCATGCATGAAATGAAGGTACGAGTGTTTCAATTCATATGAATGTGTTTTGGATGATTTATATATGTGCATATGTAGAGATATGTGGAACATAAACTTCTACGTGTGCATATGTTGTGCAAAATATATATATGTGGATATATATATATATATATATATATATATATATATATATATATATATATATATATATATATATATATATATATATATATATATATATATATATATATATATATATATATATATATAGAAGGCATGTTAAAAAGGCCACATGGCATTTGGAAGCTATACTCAGGTAGAGAGATGAAAGGCGGTTCATTGGAATCTTGGGGAGAATCGTGGCAAAAAGATGCTGGGGAAATCGGGGAGAGCTGGTCTTGAGAGGGATAAAGAGAAAAGAACATCAGGGAACAACAAGTCACAGAACGGAAGACAATCAAATCTAAGCAAAGTGAGACAAATAGAAATATGGAGATTCCAATGTTCCCTAGGACAAAAAAAAGGCGCTTCTTTGCTCTCTAAATTCTTACCAAGAAGTCTCTCAGAGGGTAGGAGGTAGCTCTCAAAGGAAAGGGGACCATGCCAAGTTCAAGGGATCAAGGTAGTTCAAGGGATGAAGGTAGTTTTTTATAAGTTCAAGGGATGAAGGTGAAACGAAATTCAAGGGGCTTCGGTGTCAACAAACAGGGGAGGAATTTGTTCGATGAAGAAGGTGCAATAGAGGAAGATCGAAAGGGAACTTGGCAATAAGCTCCGCTCACAAGAGAAGTCTGTGCAGGTGCTTTCCCAGTAAGATGTTCCTGTAGAACCACCCCAAAGCTATAGACATCTGATTTCTATGTAAGCGTCCATGTCTTTACAACCTCTGGTGCCCTAAAACCCACGGCCATGCGGCTCGCAATGGTTGCAACATTGTTGGCTGTTGTCCAAAAGAGGGGAGCTCGGCCATAATCCGATATACATGCATCAAAATCACGATGGAGGAGGATGTTTGAACGTTTAATGTCACCATGAACACATTTACTGCTTGAGTTACGCAGTTTCTCTAATCCTCTTGTGGCAGCTATTGCTATATGCAATCTAGATTGTCAATCGAGTGCTGCTTCTCCAGGCTCTTTTCTACCTATAAAAATATACAGCATGTGGGTCAATTTACATAAATCATATCAAGAAGACATGACATTCTCAGTTCTAGCTCAAAAAACATCATCTTTATCTTAATTAGTATGAAAAGACCGATTGTTCCTCTACATAAATGGATTTTCTCTAGAAATTAACTTCTCTAGTTTTCACATTCTGTGATATGTGCTGTACTATGCTGCAAGAAAGCGGCCATCATCATTCATCATCATCATTAGCCTGATAAGAAAGAATGGTTTGTTTGCCATTAATTTGTTTGCTCCAGCAAGGAAGACGAAGGAAGTAGAAGAGGGAAGCTCTGTTTCGAACGGGGAACCTACAAAGAAGAGAAAAAACAAATCCTCACATTAGGTCATGGAGACCATCACATTAGCGAGAAGATAGAGAAGAGGGTTAGGATCAATGAAGCAGAAGTGCAGTGTCACAATCCATACAAGGTCATGTGCTTGTTGTTTGTCAGTTTTCACAGAATGAAATATCTTTTGTGCAGAAGAAATGGAGTTTTAATCACTACATAGAGGGAGAGAGATGCACATGTATACATAAGCTGTGACGAGGATTGGAACATGGAAGAGAAGAGCAGGTGACATCTGAAGAGTTAGAGGCTCTACATAAGACCTAAGGATGCTCATTTGTTGCATCTATGCATGATCATTCAGAGAGAAGATGCTGATATATATGAGGTTCAATGTAGACTTTATGGTGTAGACAAATAGTGTAAGAGTATTTTATGGGAAGAGTGAAATAATTGCTTTTTTTTTCAGGTTTTTTCAATGTCAAGAGTGAAGAGATAGCGCAGATGTCATGCTAAATTAAACTAAACTAAATCGTTACACAGTCGCACTCATTTTCGAAGCGACACACGCTTGTCTTTGCTAGGTTTTTCTTAGAGCCTTTGTGCTTATATGCATGAAAAGTAAATATGGGCCATTATCTGAAGTGGCAATTTGTTAATGTGCTGACTAATAATTTGATTTTAGTGTTGTACTCGTTGTGAGCATATCTGTGTGTGAATTTGTTACATTTTCATGTGCATAAAAAGGGCTTGTGATCATCTTCCTGAACAAAGTTACCTTTGTTTATGAGTCTTTATCAGTGCGCATGAATCTATTTGTGTATGTGTGGGTATAAGATCCTAAGTTCATTGGATAACATGTATGTGTCCACGTTTTTTTATGTGTTATTGTGAGTAAATTGATGTATATATGAATGTCTGTGACCTGACCTTAGTAAATCATGTGATGGAAAATTTTAGAGAGGCCGTTAATATTAATCAATACCATATTTTCAATACACTTCCACGTGTAATGAATGCCTAAAGCTCATACTTATAAACCAGAGGATTTCCATTCTTGGGATTTCGCTTGTGATAGACCTCAATGATGGGAAAGTAAAGGATCACGTGGAAGCCAATTAAAATCACATCAAACAAATATCAAATACAAAACAAAACAAAATTCAACAAACCCAAATGAGAAAACCAGATGAGGCTTCCACTACTCGAGTAAAATCTTAGAACCTAATAGAGGGAAATCAAACAAAAAAAGAAGCAATACATGATGGTACCCAAGATTTAAAGATATCTATGAGGAGTCAAGGTGATAAAAAAGAGAGTGAAAATGAAATACTTCAAGAAAACCTAGTGAGTTAGTGTGAAAATCAACCACAAGAAGGTTCCTTAAATGATGAAACCAAACAATGTCTAGGGAAATATTTGATGCCATTTAATAGTGAAACATCTCTTCAAACATATGATTCAAATATGATTTATGACCAAATGATTGATTTATATGAAGAAAATACAAGTGAGCATGATGCTAACAAAAAGGGCATACCAAAGATGATTCGTCTAAATAGTGAGATGCATGTTCAACGAGAAGAGCATGATGCCAGACCTAAGGATAGTGTAATTGGAGATCAAGACCATGATATACTTTTGATTGATGTTAGATTGAATGTATGTTAGAAAAAGCAAGACACTGATGTTGCTCATAAGAAAGAGGATAAGCTATTGATTGGAGTTGAAAACAATGATATGTATGTAAATGATGTCACACTCCATGAAGAGGGACATATGAATGATCATGAAGAGGATGAGGATATACCATTGATTGGTCCTCTATATATTGATATGTATGTCAAAAATGTTCATGCTCAATTGAGTCCATATGCAGAAGAAATTGAGCATGAAGTGGCAAATGTAACATTTATTGAACTGTATGATAAATATGATATGCGCATAGTATCCAATGATATTGAATGTGAAAATATTGGGTCAAATGGTTATTATGGTGAAGCTAGAGGTGAATATTATCAGACAAATAAAGTTTCAATTGATTCAAGCATATGTGGCAAGATATTTACATGATGAAGTACTTGAGCAAGAATCAATGGCCGAAGAAATGTATGACAAGTGTGGAAAAAGTACATCCTTTGAAGAGAACAAGTGAGAAACAATTGAGATAGATGCAAAATTCTATGATGACACTTTGAATAAAGAGATTGATTTGTTATCAAACTATATGCATAGTCTTAGGAAGTGTGAATTTTTTTATGATTTTGACTTGCATAAGAAAGATTTTAGTGATATTGAAGATCAAGATTTTCTTGATTACGAGGGTATGGATTCCTTTCATGTTGAAGGGGAAATGGTTTGGGACCATAACAATGATGAAGAGTTGTTGGAAATATTAGAGCTAGAAGCAGATTCTCTAATTGGTGGCACTCAAGTAAGAGCAAATCATGACAGATTGAATGCCAAATATGAGCATAAACTGCAATCAGAGAATGATGAACCTTCTCATTCAGAGTGCAAATCTTATGAATCTATCAAAAAATTGAATTGCAATGAAGATGAAAGTTTGGAAAATCATAGTAGAAATGATGAAATCCTGTTAAATGATTTCATGCTTGAAATAGATCAAAATGCATGCGTGAAGGATCTTTTTAATGATGGTCTAATCACTAAAGAATTCAAAAATCTATATACTTCTTCTGTTCATTCATCAAGTGCATCTTCATATGATGCATTTGAGAAAATTATAGATAAAGGAAACCGTGCTCAAATGATTGCATCATGGATTTTCAAATTTTCTAAGAGCTACGTGTGCCAGTCAAGCCTGCAAGGGATTGAGAAGCAAATGAAGTGGCATCTCCAAACATCTAATTTGTTTAAGAATGCTTCCTTGATTGATGCAATCTAGAGATGGCTTCTTTACAAGCATGGCTTCTTTGGTGAGCTTATATGAAAGAAGGTGTCTTAAAGGGAGAAACATAGTCAATAAGATATAACAATGCTTCAGAAGGATCTTGTAAATAAAAATATATATAACTGATATTGCTTGTTTTGATTTTGAGATAGATATAGGAAACTAAATAAAAAGAAGAGGATGATGATTTGGAGTGGAGACGCTTATGATGATGGATACAAGCAATGAGGATCCAATTGCTGAACAACAGATAGGTGAAACACTTCCATTCTAACATATTTCCTTCTCTAATATATGGGAAATATGTATTTCATCTTGCATGTGATAGATGTGCTAAATTTATACGAATTTAATGGAATTAAGTAGATTCACATTGACCTAAACTATTATTATTACATGCAATTCATGAAAGACTAGGATTATGTGGGTATAATTGGGAAGCATAATAGAGCTTTTGAGAGCAAAGACCTAGGAACGTGAAGGAAAGAATTAAACTGAGTACTTGTATATAGTATTACACACAAACACTTCACAAGTGGAATTCTTTGACTTCTACTTTTGATCTTCCACATGATCCTACCTGGAGATAGATTATGAGTTAGATTAGCCTTCATATACTAGTGAGGTATATATATGTGTGTATGTGTCATCAGTGCATTGTGGTGGGCTAGTAGGTGGGTGGAGCTACTGGTCACACTCCTTTTCGAAGAGCGATAGATTCTTATCTTAACTAGGTTTTTCTTTCAGCCTTTGAGCTCATATGCATGAACAATAAATATGGGCCATTATCTGAAGTGGGAATTGCTTAATCTAATGATAAATTATTTATCTTTTAGTTTTGTACAAGTTGTGAGCATATCTGTGTATGAATTTGCTACATTTTCATGTGCATAAAAAAGGGCTTGTGATCATCTTCCTGAACAAACTTACCTTTGTTTATGAATCTTTATGAGTGCGCATGAATCTATTTTTGTATGTGTGGGTACAAGATCCTTAGTACTTTAGTTAACATGTATGTCTCCATGTCTGCTTATGTGCTACTATAAGTAAATTGATGTATATAGGAATCTCAATGACCTGACCTAAGTAAATCATGTGGTCGAAAATTTTAGAGAGGCCGTTAATTTTAATCAATATCATATTTTCAATACACTTCTATGTGTAATGAATGTCAAAAGTTTATACCTATAAAGCCGAGGATTTCCAGTCTTGGGATTTTCCAGTCCCAAAACTTCATAGAAGAAGCCTTAAAATGAAGACAATGTAAAGTTCACTTGTGAACTACCTCTTGTAACTTTTGAAGACTTTACTTAATGTAAAAGTGAAAGAATCTTAAGTGGTTGAGTCCACTTGATCAAAAAGGGAAAGAGGAGTCATGAATTCGTGATTTGTGGTAGATAGAGAATCAAATCAATCACTAATTGATTGGAGAGTGTTTGTGGGAAGTTAGCCTCCCAAGATCAACTCTAAATACATGGTAGTCTTAGTCGTGGTTATGTGAAGACCTCCAAGAGCTGAGCTTTATGCCATATCAAAATTCCAAGGCACACATATGTATGAGTACGTCCATTGTATTGTACAATCAATATACTTTCATTTTCATGATCATTTGAGTTCATATTTCCATGTTCTTGTGAAATATACTAGTCACTGCCATATCTCTCAGTTTTCTCAGTCAGATTGCAGAGATGGTTTCTCTGAGCTTGGTGCATTATTTTCTGTGATTTAACTTGGTAAAGTTATCTCTATACTTCTAATATATGCTCACCAATTTGCATTTCATTTGGGTATTGAAATCTTCAGTTATGTTCAGTTGAAGTCAACCCTGTCTATTCATTTGCACTTCTCTGTCAGGTACCCGACTTTTTTTCTCATCTTGTCAGATCTGTTTATCAGTATGTGCTTACCCAAATTAACTGATTTAAAGCTTTTTGGATTCAGCCTACTGTCTAGTATAAACATACAAAATTTCATAATCATTGGATTCTTAAATCTGGAGTTATGTTCATATTTCTCCTGACTGGTGTCATTACTGTAGCAGCCTGTGAAAGTTAGCTCTTTAACTTAACCAGACTTATCCAAAAGGAATTAAGCTAATTACTGTTGTGCTTAGAGACTTATGCAAAACACTGGACATGTGTATGAACCAAAATAGCAAGTTCTTCATCTCTGAGCTAACTCCAACTTATCTGTTTTGATCTATCTTTTTGAGAGTGATCTTCCAAGGTACATAGGGTGTCTAATACATCCATTGGCAAGCTAAAAGGGCCCACCATATACTCCTCGAGTTCATTTGGCTGGTGTAGATCAAGGATTTGCAACACCTCTTCATCACTCACATACGCACACATAACAGGCATGCACATACACAAACATTCACATGCATACACATACACATACATGCATACATGCAAACACACATACATGCATACACATATACATACATACACATGCACACATACACATACATGCATATAAAAATATACATGCATATAGACATACACATATGCGTACTAATACACACACATAAACATACGTACACATGAATACACACATGCACACACAAATAGATACATACATACACACATAGACATGCATTCACATATACTCATACATGCATACACATGCATACACACATGGACATACATATGCACAAACATACACACATACATGTATACACTTACACCCACATACACATACACAAACATGCACATGGACAAACATATATAACAAACAAAAACATGGACATACACACATACATATACACACACACATACACACACATACACATACACGCACACACTCATAGACACATATATACGCACACATATACATATATGCACATACACACACATGCTCATGCCCACACACATGCACACACATAGAAATACATGCACACACATACACATGCATACACATATACACATGAATACACACATACACATACATGCATACACATACACATACATACACATGCATTCACACATGCACACAAATATACATATATGCATACACACATACACATGCATACACCAGTATACATACATGCATATACATACACACACATACACATACACATACACACACATACATAACAAACACAAACATACACATATAGACAATATACATATACACACATACACACACAATACACATATACACCCACACATACACACATACAATCACATACAAACATATGCATACATGCACATACACACATGCACATGCATACACACACATACACATACATGCATACACCCATGCACACACATACACATACATGCATACAAACATATACATACTTTTCTATACATACACACGCATACACATGCTTACAGGCATACACATAAATGCATACACACATACACAAACATGCATACACATACACACACACACACACATAAACACATAATAAAAAACACAAACATGTACATACACACACATACATATACACACACATACATATACACACACATACATACATGCACACACACATAGACATATACACCCACACATACACACACATACACTCACATACACACATAAACATATGCAAAGATAAACATACATGCACATAAACACACATGTACATGCATACACATATTAAAATGCATACACACATGTACGCACATACACATACATGCACACACACCTGCATACACAGATACACATGCATACAACAATAAATATACATACATACATCCATTAAGGGTTGTTATGCATAAGTATGTAGACATGCCCAATGAGGATAAGATTTCCCCATGCACATGGTTATTGAATAGCTAGAGGAAAGTCCCTCTAGCGATCCATTTGCAATTGTATAAATCTTTGCACATAGGTATGTTTCCTTATTATAATTTATTATTTTTAATAATATTATAACATAAATGTTTTTAATCATTTAAATTTGTTTATTTTTTGGATACTAGTACCACATTGGGGTTGTGAAAGCACAACAGATGCACGTATGGGCACATGCATAGGTAGCCTAGGGATAGAGTGTGACGTAATGCATGATGGAAGTATAGTTTACATTTTGCAAGGGTTGGAGTTTGAAAAAAGAATAAGATCTTTATGTAAAACCCTACCTATGATGTTTTCACTTAAATGGGCCTAGCTATAAAATGTACTTATCAACTAAAATATATTTTTTATGTTTTTTTATATAATCATTTGTTGTAGTGAATATGCTGTGAGAGACAAAAAGCATGTATATAAATCACTACAATTGCAATTTGACATTCTCTAGTTTCACAACTAGTGCCTGAAAGAGATGTGGATGCTTATGTCACATCATCATGACAATGCACAATACCTATTGTCTTTATTTGTTATATTTGTGTGTGTATACACACACACATATGCACACACACACACACACACACACACACATATATATATATATATATATATATATATATATATATAGAGAGAGAGAGAGAGAGAGAGAGAGAGAGAGAGGCTTTTGGGGAAAGTGGTTGGCCCATCGTATTCCTAGTTAGTAGGTCTTAAGCTGAAATCCCAATTTTGTTATTCATCATGTGTAATGATGGACACATGCAATCATGGAAACTCTAGTTGGAATGCATAAGTAATTTCATATAAAGTGAGAGTAGAATTCCAAGAGTTATGTTTGAAAGAATTACCTTCAAGCTTACCTTCTTGCAAGAACATTGAGCATAGATTTGAGTTGGTACTAGGAGCGAGTCCAACCACTTGACCATCATTTTGAATGAGCTTGTAGGAGGAGAATGCAGTCCAGAAGTTCATGGAGAATTACTTGCAGAAAGGGCTGATGAGACCCACTTATTCACCCTATGCGGCAGTAGTTCTTCTCGTGAAGATGAAAGATGGATTTGATAGGATGTACGTTGACTATCGAGCACTCAATCAGATTTCCATCAAGCACATATATCCCATGCCCATGATAGATGATCTTTTGGATGATGTAGGTGGATCCATTGTATATAGTAAAATACATTTGAAAACTGGCTACCATCAGATTATGTTACAATATCAAGATGTATATAAAACAACTTTCACGACTCTTTTTGGGATTATGATTATTTACTTATGAAATATGGTTTGACTAATGCACCTCCTACTTTCTTGATGTTAATGAGTAATATTCTACGACTCTTCTTGGGAAAGTATGTTGTGAATTTTGTTGATGATTTGCTATTGTATAGTAGGTTTGTACATGAGAAAGAAACACATTCGAGATTAGTATTAAATCAGTTATAAGAAATTTCCGCTTGTAAATATAAATAAGACTTAGTTGTTCTTTCTAGAGATAGATAATTTAGGGCATGTGCTATCGTCCAATGGGATCCAGATGGATCCCACAAAGGTCACAATTATTCTATCTTGGCCTACTCTTTAGGATGAGGGGAAATTATGGTCATTTCTAGGACTTTTGGGTTTCTATAAAAATTTCATCTCTTCTTATTCATCGATAGCAGTGAGTATGATGAGCTTACTTCAAGGAAAAGTATCATTTGCATGGAAGCAAGAGCATCAAGGAAGTGTTGATACTCTAAAACAAGATGTTTTAGAGGCTCGTATACTCAAAGTGGTAGATCCACAAAAACCATTTGAGTTGGAGACATGCTAGAGGCATAGCCATAGGGATAGTCTTGAGCCTAGATGGTAGGCCGATGGCTTTTGAAAGAAAAAAAATGAGTAGCACAAAGTGGAATTAGCCAATGCATGAATAGGATTTGTATATAATGGTGCATGCTCGTAAAGTCTAGACATTATCTTTATGGTGTAGACTTTGAGGTGCATGACCATAAAGATAATGAGTAGCACAAAGTGGAATTAGCCAATGCATGAATAGGATTTGTATATAGTGGTGCATGACCATAAAGATAATGTCTACACTCAATTATTTTTGTAGTCAGCCAGACCTTTAAGGCAGATAGGCTCGTTGGGTTGAGCTCATGCAGGAGTTTCACATGCAAATTCTGTATAGAAGAGGCAAAGAGAATATAGTAGCTAATGCATTATCATAGATAGTATATCAAATGAGCCTTATAAATCTAGAAAGCTCATTGCTTAAAGAAATAAAGGAAGCACAGATGGAAGATCCACATTTGGTACAGATCATTAGAGTCATCAATGACGAATTTATCATAGGATACAAGGTAGTTCTAGCTGTTTCTTCCCCTAGTAAAGCAAACAAGTCAAGTTTATATTCCAATTTTGCAAAGCAGAATGGAATAGTTCAAAAGCAAGGAAAGGTGTGCATACCAGATTCTCAAGATTTGAGAAGAAAAGTCATGCATGATAACCATTATGTTCCTTGCGCAAGGCATCCTAGTGTTGATAGGAAAATTAAGCTTGTAAGAAGAACATTTTGGTGGGCTAGATTAGCTAGAGATGTCCACACCTATGTTCAACAATGCTTTATGTGTCAAGTCAAAGGCAGAAACGGTAAAGACACCAGGTCTTTTACATCCTTTACAGATTTGAGAGCATACTTGGAATAGTGTATTGAATTCATAATGGGGCTATCATGGACGTAAAGGAAGTGAGATGCTATCCTAGTTATTATAATAGATTCAACAAGATTGCTCACTTCATACCCATGCAGGAGATGATAGAAGGTCCTCTGGTAGCAAAGTTGTTTATCGAGCATGTCATTAGATTGCATGGGTAAAAGACATCCATAGTTTCAGATAGGGATGTTAGATTCATAGGACATCAAATGTCATTGAAAATAAGTAGTTGCGATCATCCATAGAGAGATTGTGTGACCAAGAGGGTCCACCAAACTCTAGAGGCCATGTTGAGGGCATATGTGTCTGAGAGGTAGACAGATTGGGATAGTTTCTTCTCAGTAGTAGAGTTTGCTTATAAGAATAGACCTCAAAAAGTAATAGTAATCTCTCCTTTTGACATGGACTATGGCATGAATCCTTCTACTCCTAGTATGATAGGAATTCCTAGAAAAATTCATTCTACTTTGGAGCTCTTAGCAAACCTCCAAGCAAGTCTAGAAATAGCTAAATCCAAGATGTAGCAACCAACTAATACGGCAAAAGAATATGCTGACAATAAGAGATCTCCTAGACTATTTAAGGAAGGATATAGAGTTTCTCTTAAAGTTCCAGCTAGATCTACTTCACTATATATAGATAAGTGTACCAAGTGAAAGAAATATATGGTGCTTTCGATGGTGCAAAAAGGAAAGATCTGTGATCAAATTTGGAAAGCAACCCAAAGAGTGGTCTATTGAGAAGTCCTTCGTGTGTTTAGGTAGGAGGATCCATTGTGGTTGAGATTCAAAGACCAAGACTACAATTTGATCGGAAGAACTAATTTAAAAGTTTGACCAATGTGAGTACAAATCAATCAAAAAAAGTATGTGTGTTGATATTGCAGGTAGATTTGATTAGCAAAAACTCGACTCAAACAAAGTGATTTTAACATGGTTATATATGGGTTATTTCACTCTTTGGTAACTTAATTGTCAAATAGTGATCACTTTCATGTTTTGGTGTGTCTTTGCATGATTTCCATAAATTCCTTCATAAGAACATTAAGAACTAGCCAAGATGGTACCTATACATAAGCACTCCATGTGTTTGTGTGATGTGTTCATGGAAATGTGTATGAATACATGTGGTTTTACGCGCATTCATGTGTGCATAATGTGTTCATGAACATCTTACCATGTTATTTGTATGCATTTACATATAAATGGGTGCATTGGATGCATTATATATTCATAGAATTTTGTGTGTATGCATTTATACAAATGCGTACACATGGGATTGCATCATAATGTGCATCATTGCAAGTAAGTGTGAATGTGGGCACGTAATGAAATGATCCATAGTATGTGCACGGTAATGCATGCATGAAATGAAGGTACGAGTGTTTCAATTCATATGAATGTGTTTTGGATGATTTATATATGTGCATATGTAGAGATATGTCGAACATAAACTTCTACGTGTGCATATGTTGTGCAAAATATATATATGTGGATATATATATATATATATATATATATATATATATATATATATATATATATATATATATATATATATATATATATATATAGTAGGCATGTTAAAAAGGCCACATGGCATTTGGAAGCTATACTCAGGTAGAGAGATGAAAGGCGGTTCATTGGAATCTTGGGGAGAATCGTGGCAAAAAGATGCTGGGGAAATCGGGGAGAGCTGGTCTTGAGAGGGATATAGAGAAAAGAACATCAGGGAACAACAAGTCACAGAACGGAAGACAATCAAATCTAAGCAAAGTGAGACGAATAGAAATATGGAGATTCCAATGTTCCCTAGGACAAAAAAAAGGCGCTTCTTTGCTCTCTAAATTCTTACCAAGAAGTCTCTCAGAGGGTAGGAGGTAGCTCTCAAAGGAAAGGGGACCATGCCAAGTTCAAGGGATCAAGGTAGTTCAAGGGATGAAGGTAGTTTTTTATAAGTTCAAGGGATGAAGGTGAAACGAAATTCAAGGGGCTTCGGTGTCAACAAGCAGGGGAGGTATTTGTTCGATGAAGAAGGTGCAATAGAGGAAGATCGAAAGGGAACTTGGCAATAAGCTCCGCTCACAAGAGAACTCTGTGCAGGTGCTTTCCCAGTAAGACGTTCCTGTAGAACCACCCCAAAGCTATAGACATCTGATTTCCATGTAAGCGTCCATGTCTTTACAACCTCTGGTGCCCTAAAACCCACGGCCATGCGGCTCGCAATGGCAGCAACATTGTTGGCTGTTGTCCAAAAGAGGGGAGCTCGGCCATAATCCGATATACATGCATCAAAATCACGATGGAGGAGGATGTTTGAACGTTTAATGTCACCATGAACACATTTACTGCTTGAGTTACGCAGTTTCTGTAATCCTCTTGTGGCAGTTATTGCTATATGCAATCTAGATTGTCAATCGAGTGCTGCTTCTCCAGGCTCTTTTCTACCTAAAAAAATATACAGCATGTGGGTCAATTTACATAAATCATATCAAGAAGACATGACATTCTCAGTTCTAGCTCAAAAAACATCATCTTTATCTTAATTAGTATGAAAAGACCGATTGTTCCTCTACATAAATGGATTTTCTCTAGAAATTAACTTCTCTAGTTTTCACATTCTGTGATATGTGCTATACTATGCTGCAAGAAAGCGGCCATCATCATTCATCATCATCATTAGCCTGATAAGAAAGAATGGTTTGCTTGCCATTAATTTGTTTGCTCCAGCAAGGAAGACGAAGGAAGTAGAAGAGGGAAGCTCTGTTTCGAACGGGGAACCTACGAAGAAGAGAAAAAACAAATCCTCACATTAGGTCATGGAGAGCATCACATTAGCGAGAAGATAGAGAAGAGGGTTAGGATCAATGAAGCAGAAGTGCAGTGTCACAATCCATACAAGGTTATGTGCTTGTTGTTTGTCAGTTTTCACAGAATGAAATATCTTTTGTGCAGAAGAAATGGAGTTTTAATCACTACATAGAGGGAGAGAGATGCACATGTATACATAAGCTGTGACGAAGATTGGAACATGGAAGAGAAGAGCAGGTGACATCTGAAGAGTTAGAGGCTCTATATAAGACCTAAGGATGCTCATTTGTTGCATCTATGCATGATCATTCAGAGAGAAGATGCTGATATATATGAGGTTCAATGTAGACTTTATGGTGTACACAAATAGTGTAAGAGTATTTTATGGGAAGAGTGAAATAATTGCTTTTTTTTGCAGGTTTTTTCAATGTCAAGAGTGAAGAGATAGCGCAGATGTCATGCTAAACTAAACTAAACTAAATCGTTACACAGTCGCACTCATTTTCGAAGCGACACACGCTTGTCTTTGCTAGCTTTTTTTTAGAGCCTTTTTGCTTATATGGATGAAAATTAAATATGGGCCATTATCTGAAGTGGCAATTTGTTAATGTGCTGACTAATAATTTGATTTTAGTGTTGTACTCGTTGTGAGCATATCTGTGTGTGAATTTGTTACATTTTCATGTGCATAAAAAGGGCTTGTGATCATCTTCCTGAACAAACTTACCTTTGTTTATGAGTCTTTATCAGTGCGCATGAATCTATTTGTGTATGTGTGGGTATAAGATCCTAATTTCATTGGATAACATGTATGTGTCCACGTTTTTTTATGTGTTATTGTGAGTAAATTGATGTATATATGAATCTCTGTGACCTGACCTTAGTAAATCATGTGATGGAAAATTTTAGAGAGGCCGTTAATATTAACCAATACCATATTTTCAATACACTTCCACGTGTAATGAATGCCTAAAGCTCATACTTATAAACCAGAGGATTTCCATTCTTGGGATTTCGCTTGTGATAGACCTCAATGAATGCCTAAAGCTCATACTTATAAACCAGAGGATTTCCATTTTTGGGATTTCGCTTGTGATAGACCTCAATGATGGGAAAGTAAAGGATCACGTGGAAGCCAATTAAAATCACATCAAACAAATATCAAATACAAAACAAAACAAAACTCAACAAACCCAAATGAGAAAACCAGATGAGGCTTCCACTACTCCAGTAAACTCTTAGAACCTAATAGAGGGAAATCAAACAAAAAAAGAAGCAATACATGATGGTACCCAAGATTTAAAGATATCTATGAGGAGTCAAGGTGATCAAAAAGAGAGTGAAAATGAAATACTTCAAGAAAACCTAGTGAGTTAGTGTGAAAATCAACCACAAGAAGGTTCCTTAAATGATGAAACCAAACAATGTCTAGGGAAATATTTGATGCCATTTAATAGTGAAACATCTCTTCAAACATATGATTCAAATATGATTTATGACCAAATGATTGATTTATATGAAGAAAATACAAGTGAGCATGATGCTAACAAAAAGCGCATACCAAAGATGATTCCTCTAAATAGTGAGATGCATGCTCAACGAGAAGAGCATGATGCCAGACCTAAGGATAGTGTAATTGGAGATCAAGACCATGATATACTTTTGATTTGTGTTAGATTGAATGTATGTTAGAAAAAGCAAGACACTGATGTTGCTCATAAGAAAGAGGATAAGCTATTGATTGGAGTTGAAAACAATGATATGTATGTGAATGATGTCACACTCCATGAAGAGGGACATATGAATGATCATGAAGAGGATGAGGATATACCATTGATTGGTCCTCTATATATTGATATGTATGTCAAAAATGATCATGTTCAATTGAGTCCATATGCAAAAGAAATTGAGCATGAAGTGGCAAATGTAACATTTATTGAATTGTATGATAAAAATGATATGCGCATAGTATCCAATGATATTGAATGTGAAAGTATTGGGTCAAATGGTTATTATGGTGAAGCTAGAGGTGAATATTATCAGAAAAATAAAGTTTCAATTGATTCAAGCATATGTGGCAAGATATTTACATGATGAAGTACTTGAGCAAGAATCAATGGCCGAAGAAATGTATGACAAGTGTGGAAAAAGTACATCCTTTGAAGAGAACAAGTGAGAAACAATTGAGATAGATGCAAAATTCTATGATGACACTTTGAATAAAGAGATTGATTTGTTATCAAACTATATGCATAGTCTTAGGAAGTGTGAATTTTTTTATGATTTTGACTTGCATAAGAAAGATTTTAGTGATATTGAAGATCAAGATTTTCTTGATTATGAGGGTATGGATTCCTTTCATCTTGAAGGGGAAATGGTTTGGGACCATAACAATGATGAAAATTTGTTGGAAATATTAGAGCTAGAAGCAGATTCTCTAATTGGTGGCACTCAAGTAAGAAAAAATCATGACAGATTGAATGCCAAATATGAGCATAAACTGCAATCAGAGAATGATGAACCTTCTCATTCAGAGTGCAAATCTTATGAATCTATCCAGAAATCCAATTGCAATGAAGATGAAAGTTTGGAAAATCATAGTAGAAATGATGAAATCCTCTTAAATGATTTCATGCTTGAAATAGATCAAAATGCATGCGTGAAGGATCTTTTTAATGATGGTCTAATCACTTAAGAATTAAAAAATCTATATACTTCTTCTAGTAATTCATCAAGTGCATCTTCATATGATGCATTTGAGAAAATTATAGATAAAGGAAACCGTGCTCAAATGATTGCATCATGGATTTTCAAATTTTCTAAGAGCTACGTGTGCCATCAAGCCTGCAAGGGATTGAGAAGCAAATGAAGTGGCATCTCCAAATATCTAATTTGTTTAAGAATGCTTCCTTGATTGATGCAATCTAGAGATGGCTTTTTTACAAGCATGGCTTCTTTGGTGAGCTTATATGAAAGAAGGTGTCTTAAAGGGAGAAACATAGTCAATAAGATATAACAATGCTTCAGAAGGATCTTGTAAATAAAAGTATATATAACTGATATTGCTTGTTTTGATTTTGAGATAGATATAGGAAACTAAATAAAAAGAAGAGGATGATGATTTGGAGTGGAGACGCTTATGATGATGGATACAAGCAATGAGGATCCAATTGCTGAACAACAGATAGGTGAAACACTTCCATTCTAACATATTTCCTTCTCTAATATATGGGAAATATGCATTTCATCTTGCATGTGATAGATGTGCTAAATTTATACGAATTTAATGGAATTAAGTAGATTCACATTGACCTAAACTATTATTATTACATGCAATTCATGAAAGACTAGGATTATGTGGGTAGAATTGGGAAGCAGAATAGAGATTTTGAGAGCAAAGACCTAGGAACGTGGAGGCAAGACTTAAACTGAGTACTTGTATATAGTATTACACACTGTAGAGGAGGTACTGGGGTATCCGCTTTTAATCAAAAGTAGAGAATGAAAATTAACCACGTCCAGTACGTTGCCTACTCAAGGGGGGTTCTCTTTAGGGAAGTATACCCTTTAACATTTCTGTGAGCAGGTAGATAACGCTGATTAAATACTTCAAAAAAAATATGGACAACCAAGGACCAAGGAAGACCGTACACTGCTCGATTCAAATCACATGATTACAAAGTTGGGCAAATGACGAATGATACTCAGAAGTGTAAACTCAGGGCTAACAAGCCACCCTAGAAATAATTCACTCCAGCACAGAGACTAACTCAGAACAATACAAAGAGTTTCACAAGAGGATAGAACCTAATCAACAACACTGTCTCACAGAAAAGTAGAAGAATCCCAAACAACTCCTTGACACTATAGTGCTCATAGCCCTTCACTGAGAGGCCTCCCCTCTGTAAACACACTACAGAGTAGCTCTCATAGTAGACTTGAAACCACCAAGTGCAAGAGAGAACTTCTGCACGTATACACAAACTTTGTACCTCTTCAAAATTGTTGTCCCTTTTACATGTACTCCAGTGTACTTCTAACACCAATTGAGCACAAATCCTTTGATTTTATAGGCCCCAATAGGCCAAGAGGGCCTTGCCGAATCTTCACGTCCACTGATCACGCGCCGGTTAATCACCCAAAATTGGGGGGTAGGTCAATTATTCCCCTTGATTTGAATTGGATCCACTAAAGTAGGTAGTCGCCGTGAATGGTTCGCGGCCACTTTTACTCTTGACAATACACTTTTACCTTTTCACCCGCCCTGTTTAATCCTGGTAATTCAAATGAAAGACCCCGTACACTTTGGAAGTGTAAAAGCAAATCATTATGGAATGTAAATGTCTTTTCCAAGGCACCCATTTGTATTCAATTTCAATCTTGCATGCTTTCCATGGCCATAAGGAACAACCGAGTCGAATGACACCAGAAATCACCATCTATCTCTAGATGTAGATTGTTAATCTCAATCCTTCTCATGCGCTCTTCTCCATTGCTTCCAAGCTTCCATGGCTTTGATTTTGATGGTTTCCCTCGTGCGCGGAGTTCTGCACGTGTGCAGATGTGTGTGTGCATGCGTTGTATATGTGTCTGCATGGATATGTATGGGTGTGGGTGTGTGCGGGTATGCATGTATGTGGGTGTGCATGTGTGTGTGAGGGTGAGTGTATGTGTGAAGTGGTGTGTGTATGTGTGTGTATGTGAGTGTGTATATGTGTGAGTGTGTGTGTGTGTGCGGCTATGTGTGAGTGTATGTGTGTGCGGCTTGGTGCCTGTGGGTGTGCATGTATATTTGTGTGTGTATGTGCATAGGCGTGGAAGTGTATTTGTGCATATGTGTGTGAGGGTGAGTGTATGTGTGAAGAGGTGTGTGTGGGAGTGAGCGAGGGCAGGGGTGCATGAGGTAGAGGTGAGGTGGTGGGAAGAGATGGCGGAGGGGGGCGGGTGGAGGTGAGGGGGTGGGTGCGGGGGCGGAGGGCCGCGGAGGGGGTAGGTGGGTGCGGGGGCGGAGGCTTGCGGGCTGCGGGAGGAGAGGCTTGCGGGTGGCGGGGTGGGGCCAGCGGGTGAGAGGGGGCTAGGTGGCGGGTGGCGGAGGGGGGAATGGCGGAGGGGGCGGGTGGCGGGTGCGGGGTGAGGGGGGGAAGGGGGCGGGTGGCGGGTGTGGGGTGAGGGATGGCGGAGGGGGGCGGGTGGAGGTGAGGGGGTGGGTGCGGGGGCGGAGGGCCGCGGAGGGGGTAGGTGGGAGCGGGGGCGGAGGCTTGCGGGCTGCGGGGTGGGGGGCCGCGGAGGGGGTAGGTGGGAGCGGGGGCGGAGGCTTGCGGGCTGCGGGGTGGGGCCAGCGGGTGAGAGGGGGCTAGGTGGCGGGTGGCGGAGGGGGGAATGGCGGAGGGGGCGGGTGGCGGGTGCGGGGTGAGGGGCGGAAGGGGGCGGGTGGTGGGTGTGGGGTGAGGGATGGCGGAGGGGGCGGGTGGAGGTGAGGGGGTGAGTGCGGGGGCGGAGGGCCGCAGAGGGGGCTGGGCTGCGGGTTGTGGGGTGAGGGATGGCGGAGGGGGGCGGGTGGAGGTGAGGGGGTGGGTGCGGGGGCGGAGGGCCGCGGAGGGGGTAGGTGGGAGCGGGGGCGGAGGCTTGCGGGCTGCGGGGTGGGGGGCCGCGGAGGGGGTAGGTGGGAGCGGGGGCGGAGGCTTGCGGGCTGCGGGGTGGGGCCAGCGGGTGAGAGGGGGCTAGGTGGCGGGTGGCAGAGGGGGGAATGGCGGAGGGGGCGGGTGGCGGGTGCGGGGTGAGGGGCGGAAGGGGGCGGGTGGCGGGTGTGGGGTGAGGGATGGCGGAGGGGGCGGGTGGAGGTGAGGGGCTGAGTGCGGGGGCGGAGGGCCGCGGAGGGGGCTGGGCTGCGGGATGCGGGCGAGTTCGCGGGGAAGAGAGAGAAAGGAGGGAGGAGAGAGAGAGGGGAAGGGGGAGAGAGAGAGAGAGAGAGAGAGAGAGAGAGAGAGAGAGAGAGAGAGAGAGAGAGAGAGAGAGAGAGAGAGAGAGAGAGAGAGAGAGAGAGAGAGAGAGAGAGAGAGAGAGAGAGAGAGAGAGAGAGAGAGAGAGAGAGAGAGAGAGAGAGAGAGAGAGAGAGAGAGAGAGAGAGAGAGAGAGAGAGAGAGGAAAGGGACAGGGGGAGGAGAGAGAGAAAATAGAGAGAGGAAGAGAAAAGAAAGGGGAAAAGAGAGAGAGAGGGAAAAGAGAGGGAGAGAGAGAGAAAGAGAGAGAGAGAGAGAGAGAGAGAGAGAGAGAGAGAGAGAGAGAGAGAGAGAGAGAGAGAGAGAGAGAGAGAGAGAGAGAGAGAGAGAGAGAGAGAGAGAGAGAGAGAAAGAGAGAGAGAGAGAATGGAAGGGAGAAAGGACACGGGAGAAGAGAGAGAGAGGGAGAGGTTCTCATTGGCCTCTATGAAAGCATTTTCTACAACAAACACCCATCCGAAACGATCCGCTAAGGCTTAGCACATATATTTGAACTGAAACTGGCATCGGACAAGAAGCCAATGCTAAGAGAGAGCAATAAGTCTTGGATGGACGATGAACCAGACGACCTGTGCCTCCTTGCTCCCATCGATACGTGAAAGAAAGAGCTTGCCCGACTCAAGTGGAAGGCAAAGCAAGAGAGGGAAAGAGGAAGAGTACTACAGACCCCCACATCAAGCTTTTGCACCGTCCCGGTGCAATAACTCCTTTATTTACTTATTCCTTCAAAATGAACTGCAGAAAATGAAAGAACAATGGTATTTACAGGGAGTAAATTTCATCTTGTTTGCATCAATTCCAATAACTTTTCACCCTGGAGATGTTAACCAAGGGCAACCAGTTGCCTTGCAGATCCTCCAGTTGCACTGCACCGTGTGGCAATATTTTGATGACCTTATATGGCCCTATCCATTTAGGTGCCAATTTGGTGAATGGTGACGGGATTTGATGCACCAGGACCAAAGATCCCTCGTGCACCTCATTAGTCCTTAAATACCTGTCATGCAGCCGTTTGCGTTCCTCTTGCTTTATCTGTAGTTTCTTCATTGCTGCTTCCCTATATTCTTCCAGTGCCACAAGTCTTCTGATTGGAGGTTCAATACCCATGGTTCTGGCTTCAATTTCCTTCCTGATGATAAATTCGAAAGGTGCCAATGCTTCTTTACCATAGACTAGGCGGAATGGACTTTCGCCAGTGGTTCCCCTTCTAGTAGTTCGGAAAGCCCACATTGCACCAATTAGTGCCTGTGGCCAAGAACTTTGATGCTCAAAGGATAATTTGCGTAAGAGCCCAATCAAAATTTTGTTAGAACTTTCTGCTTGGCCATTCGCTCTGGGATAGTAAGCACATGACTTCTTGTGAAAGATTTTATACCTGTCAAAGATGACTTGGAGCAACTGATTCACAAAGTGAGTGCCCCTGTCACTAGTGACTTCAATTGGACACCCGAATCTGGAAAAAATACATTTAAACAAAAATTTAGCCACTGTCAAGGCCGAGCAATCTGTAGTGGCTTTAGCTTCCACCCACTTAGTTGCATAACACGTGGCCATAAGAATATATCTCTTTCTTCCAGGTTGACCCATTGGACTGATCGGACCAATAAAGTCAAGTCCCCATCGTTCAAAAGGTAGCCATCCTGTGGAGATGACTAATGGCTGGAAACTCATCTTGTTTGGCTTAGGAGCACATCTCTGACAGATATCGCACCCCTTGGCAAATTTGATTGCATCTTTGTATATCTGAGGCCACCATAATCCTTGGTGGATAATCTTGTGAGCCAACTCTTCTCCCTTCATATGCCCTTCGTTGTGTGCTGCTTCAAGCAAAAAGTTTACTTTTTCTGGAAAAACACACTTTCTCAAGATACCGTCATGACAATATTTATATAAATTTCCATCTATGAGCGAGTAAGATTTGGACTTAAAGAGTAATTTCCTCTTTTCTAATGCTGTCAGATGTTTGGGAAATTCTCCCATGGAGAGGAATTCAAGAATTTCATTATACCAATCAGTCTGCATTGTAACCAAAAAAAGAGTACTATCCACCAATTCATCATCAATACCTGTTGCTTGTTCACTGAGAGCAGTTCTTGATACCTGATCCGCCATATAATGCTCTTTCCCTGGCTTAATATGAATATCGAAATCAAATTCTTGAAATAACAATAACCATCTCCAAACCCTTCCAGCTACTCTGGGCTTGTTAATCAGGTACTTCAAAGGTTGATGATCAGTTATGACAATAAAATGCACACCTAAGAGGTAATGCCGGAATTTTTGAAGAGCGAACACGATAGCCAAACCTTCCCTTTCAGTAGTGCTGTAGTTCCTCTCCGCTTTGGTAAGCAACCTGCTAGCATAAACGATAGGTTGGTCCATCTTCTGTGATGATGGTTGAGCCAAGATTGCCCCAACTGCATGAAGACTGGGATCTGTATGTACATGGAACTCTAATGACCAATTAGGAACAGTTAAAAGAGGAGCAGTACATAGCCTCAATTTTAATTCGCAGAATGCTTTCTCAGCTTCAGGAGTCCATGAGAAAGGAACATTCTTACTTGTAAGCCTGGACAAAGGCTTAGCTATTTCTGAATACATTCTGATAAATCGTCTATGATATCCTGCATGGCCTAAAAAGCTTTGTACCTCCTTTGGAGTTCGAGGAATCGGCATGGAGAGAATAGCAGTGATCTTTGCCGGATCAACAGTTATCCCTTCTACTGAGACTATGTGGCCAAGAAGAGTACCTTTAGTGACCAAAAAATGACATTTAGCAGGATTCAACTTCAACCCTGTTTTGAGACACTGTTCAAAGATTTCTTTCAGATTTTCCAGGTGATTATTGAAATCTTGAACTATTGCTCTCTTATCTGTTCCTGAAAATACTGAGAAATCATCCATAAAAATGCGCAAAAATGAGGTTAGCCATTTTCCCAGTATGAGATACATTGATCTATTAAAGGATGCTGGCGCATTTTTTAAGCCAAAAGCCATACGGGTATAAACATATGTGCCCCATGGAGTAACAAAAGCCGTCTTGTCTCTATCTTCAGGATGAATGGCTATCTGATTGTAGCCACTGAACCCATCAAGAAAACTATATAGAGAGTGTCCAGCTACTTCTTCAAGCACCTGCTCTGTGAATGGCTGAGGAAAACCATCCTAAATAGTTACTTTATTCAAGGCACGAAAATCAACACATACCCTTATTTTGCCATTTTTCTTTGGTACAATGACCATGGAAGAAAGCCACCGTGAGTGTTCTACAGGAACAATAATACCTGCCTCTTCCAATTTTGTGATTTCTAGCTTTACTGCCTCTGCATACTTTGGATTGAGTCGGTAAGGTCTACTTCTTGCAGCTAAAGCTCCTTCCACTAAGGGTATCCGGTGTAATCCAAGCTCCTCAGGTATCCCTGATAAGTCTTTATAGGACCATGCAAAGACACTTTTGTAGGTAAAAAGTAGGGAAGTTACCTTCTGCAGTAAAGACGGATAGTGCCATAACCAAGCAGCCAAGTGAACTATCTGAGGATTCTCTTCATCTCCAAGATTTACTTCTTGTACAAACTTTTCAGAATTCGACTCACTTGAAAGTTCATCCCCACTGTATGCAGGAGCAGAGTTCAATTTATGATCCACAATCTGTTCCTTGATCCATCCTAAGGGTATATTTGAGAATGGAAGTTCTTGAAGGTCACAATTATCTTCCTCAGATGCAGGCACAACTTTGCCTTTTTTTGGTCCTGTAAGCATAAATTCATCTGATTCCTCTTGTTTACCTACCTTCTCTTTACATACCATCGTAGTGGCGCTGAGTGTTGAATTTTGATCGTCAGTCTCAATTAGAGGTTTCTGTTCTTCAGGAGGTGCCTGCAAAAGATAAACTCGTCTTCCTTGCTTACTCTTTTCTATATTGTTTAAGTGAAAAACATCAGTTGTTTCCTCTTCCCGACCACCTTGTGTTGCTTCAGCAACATCCTCATTTACTTCACATATCTCTACTGTGCAGCATTCTGCACTTCCCATCATCCAATTTAATAGAGCATCATCTTCTGAAGGCATTACCTGAGTTTCCATTGTATATCCAGTAGCCTTGTTGATGTCTGATCCTTCTTCCAAATGTATCTGTAATTGATTGTTAGTACGTGTGGAAATCCATAACTTGTTCTTTTCCCAATCCTGTAGAGCCTTTGCTTGCCTTAACCAAGGCCTTCCCAGGAGTAGAGGGTATGAGGTCTCCTGAGGCAGGGCAATAACAACAAAGTCTAAAACAAAATGACAACCCTGCACTATCATAAGTACCTTTTCGACAATGCCCACTGGTGCAACCCGATGTTGATCTGCTAAGGTGACTGTGAAGGGTGCTGCTTTTGTGGGATTTAGCCTTAGTTTCTTCATAGTGAAATCAGGCATCAAATTGATGCCGGAACCTCCATCTATAATAACACCGGTGAGAGCTTCATCCTTGATAAAAACCGATAATCTTGAGCTCTGATAATCAGCCAAGGGTGCAGGAGGAAAGTCCACCATAAAACCATCTATGCTAGGAGGTGGGCACAAGCATGCAGAATGTATAATCTTCAGCAGATCGCTTCTAACTTTAGGATCTATCTTTATGAGTTGATACAGGCTAATCTTATGATGAATACCTTTCAAAATTTCTTTAATGTTCACTTCTTGCTTGCCTTCAGAAGTACTTGTTGGTTGATCTTTTAGCAAAGTAGTCGTCCTCTCATAAGCTTCTTCCATTTCCTCTTGGTCCTTCCATCCCACCCTCTTTTCTACAACTCTATCTTTGAGTCCTTGTTGTTCCTCCTTTCGGGCTACTGCTGCTTGCCTGGCTCTAGTCATTATGGGCATTGCAGAGGATGAAACGGCATAAGACTGAGTAGTTTTTCCTTCTTCATGTGGAGAGACCGCGATCATGTGGATTGGAGCAGGACGACCTCTCGGGCAATCTTTGGTATAATGGTCCTTGGCCTCTGGACAATGTTGACAAGGAGGTGCATCTTCTGGGAGGGAACACCGATTTTGCATGTGGCCATACTCACCACAACGATAGCACATCAATGGTCTATTATATCTAGGCTTTGCAGGCCTATTCTCCTCTCTATTAGGTGTATTTGAAGTACTAGCATAGTATGATTCCAAAGTTTGAGGGTTACCTCTCTGCTGTGTACCCTTGAGGTAATAACAATCTCTGGCTTCATGACCATCTTTTCCACAAAATTGACAGCTTACCTTAATAGGGCAATTAGCATTGGAATGTCCATTGTTCTTACAAATTGTACACCAAATTTGTCTCCTTATATCCTGAGTGGTCTTCAATTCTTCTAATTCTCGGCGAAGTTGGGCCACTTCATCATCAGTTCGACGCAGTGGTGGCAAGACCTTCTCTTCTTGTTGATTTTGTTGCATCTTCAATGCTTCCAGTTCTCTCCTTAGTTGCTCAATAGGATCCAGATCTGCAGCATACTTTTGTTGTGTATCCCCTTCAAAATGTTGCCTTGCTTCTTCAATGCGTGATGCCGCTGCAACAAAATCATTGAGAGTGGCATCCAATCTGAGAGATTCACGAAGCTTCTGCTGAGATGACCTGGGCAGAGCCTTCTCTATCCACTTTTTAACCAAAAAGTCACCTGGAGCATGTGGCAGACGTGCAACAAGTGCTTTTGTTCTAGTGTGAAGTTCATGAAAAGATTCACCTTGCCTTAGCTTCAAATTCTCCAGCTGATCTAGAGCTCTTTCCGAAGAATCACTTGGTCGGAATGTTTGTGAGAAAGCCGCCTTCAAAGCCTCCCATGTAGTGAAATGGCCATCTGCATATTGACTATACCATTTATCTGCAAGACCCTCCAATGTGGATGGAAAAAGTGCCAACATTGCATCTTCTCTATTCTGCAGACCACGTCCACGGCATAAAGAGATAAATCTCCTCACATGATCATCAGCATCTTCATAAGCATGTCCCTTGAAGGTAGGGAATTTGATGTTTAATCTGGAGAGTAGATGAGAAAGATCCTCCATTTGGACTAGTGTCTCTTCTGACGTGTCTGAGGAGAAGTCTAGAGTTCTCCTATACCCTTCTTTTGACAATGGTGTCGCACCCAAATCAATAGAAAAATTTAGGGAGGACAGAGGGGAGGTAGACTCACTAGCCGTGGTTATTACTAACTTGTTAAGGCTCCTTCGAACACGAAGAGATTCCTTATCTGCTCGTGTATGGGTCATGTACCTATTCGCAATTGCAATAGCGCAAAACACCTCTCACAGAAATGCAAAGGTCCCACCGTGCGTGCCAAACTGTAGAGGAGGTACTGGGGTATCCGCTTTTAATCAAAAGTAGAGAATGAAAATTAACCACGTCCAGTACGTTGCCTACTCAAGGGGGGTTCTCTTTAGGGAAGTATACCCTTTAACATTTCTGTGAGCAGGTAGATAACGCTGATTAAATACTTCAAAAAAAATATGGACAACCAAGGACCAAGGAAGACCGTACACTGCTCGATTCAAATCAGATGATTACAAAGTTGGGCAAATGACGAATGATACTCAGAAGTGTAAACTCAGGGCTAACAAGCCACCCTAGAAATAATTCACTCCAGCACAGAGACTAACTCAGAACAATACAAAGAGTTTCACAAGAGGATAGAACCTAATCAACAACACTGTCTCACAGAAAAGTAGAAGAATCCCAAACAACTCCTTGACACTATAGTGCTCATAGCCCTTCACTGAGAGGCCTCCCCTCTGTAAACACACTACAGAGTAGCTCTCATAGTAGACTTGAAACCACCAAGTGCAAGAGAGAACTTCTGCACGTATACACGAACTTTGTACCTCTTCAAAATTGTTGTCCCTTTTACATGTACTCCAGTGTACTTCTAACACCAATTGAGCACAAATCCTTTGATTTTATAGGCCCCAATAGGCCAAGAGGGCCTTGCCGAATCTTCACGTCCACTGATCACGCGCTGGTTAATCACCCAAAATTGGGGGGTAGGTCAATTATTCCCCTTGATTTGAATTAGATCCACTAAAGTAGGTAGTCGCCGTGAATGGTTCGCGGCCACTTTTACTCTTGACAATACACTTTTACCTTTTCACCCGCCCTGTTTAATCCTGGTAATTCAAATGAAAGACCCCGTACACTTTGGAAGTGTAAAAGCAAATCATTATGGAATGTAAATGTCTTTTCCAAGGCACCCATTTGTATTCAATTTCAATCTTGCATGCTTTCCATGGCCATAAGGAACAACCGAGTCGAATGACACCAGAAATCACCATCTATCTCTAGATGTAGATTGTTAATCTCAATCCTTCTCATGCACTCTTCTCCATTGCTTCCAAGCTTCCATGGCTTTGATTTTGATGGTTTCCCTCGTGCGCGGAGTTCTGCACGTGTGCAGATGTGTGTGTGCATGCGTTGTATATGTGTCTGCATGGATATGTATGGGTGTGGGTGTGTGCGGGTATGCATGTATGTGGGTGTGCATGTGTGTGTGAGGGTGAGTGTATGTGTGAAGTGGTGTGTGTATGTGTGTGTATGTGAGTGTGTATATGTGTGAGTGTGTGTGTGTGTGTGCGGCTATGTGTGAGTGTATGTGTGTGCGGCTTGGTGCCTGTGGGTGTGCATGTATATTTGTGTGTGTATGTGCATAGGCGTGGAAGTGTATTTGTGCATATGTGTGTGAGGGTGAGTGTATGTGTGAAGAGGTGTGTGTATGTGGGGGGTGTGTGTGGGAGTGAGCGAGGGCAGGGGTGCATGAGGTAGAGGTGAGGTGGTGGGAAGAGATGGCGGAGGGGGGCGGGTGGAGGTGAGGGGGTGGGTGCGGGGGCGGAGGGCCGCGGAGGGGGTAGGTGGGTGCGGGGGCGGAGGCTTGCGGGCTGCGGGAGGAGAGGCTTGCCGGTGGCAGGGTGGGGCCAGCGGGTGAGAGGGGGCTAGGTGGCGGGTGGCGGAGGGGGGAATGGCGGAGGGGGCGGGTGGCGGGTGCGGGGTGAGGGGCGGAAGGGGGCGGGTGGCGGGTGTGGGGTGAGGGATGGCGGAGGGGGGCGGGTGGAGGTGAGGGGGTGGGTGCGGGGGCGGAGGGCCGCGGAGGGGGTAGGTGGGAGCGGGGGCGGAGGCGGAGGCTTGCGGGCTGCGGGGTGGGGGGCCGCGGAGGGGGTAGGTGGGAGCGGGGGCGGAGGCTTGCGGGCTGCGGGGTGGGGCCAGCGGGTGAGAGGGGGCTAGGTGGCGGGTGGCGGAGGGGGGAATGGCGGAGGGGGCGGGTGGCGGGTGCGGGGTGAGGGGCGGAAGGGGGCGGGTGGCGGGTGTGGGGTGAGGGATGGCGGAGGGGGCGGGTGGAGGTGAGGGGGTGAGTGCGGGGGCGGAGGGCCGCGGAGGGGGCTGGGCTGCGGGTTGTGGGGTGAGGGATGGCGGAGGGGGGCGGGTGGAGGTGAGGGGGTGGGTGCGGGGGCGGAGGGCCGCGGAGGGGGTAGGTGGGAGCGGGGGCGGAGGCTTGCGGGCTGCGGGGTGGGGGGCCGCGGAGGGGGTAGGTGGGAGCGGGGGCGGAGGCTTGCGGGCTGCGGGGTGGGGCCAGCGGGTGAGAGGGGGCTAGGTGGCGGGTGGCGGAGGGGGGAATGGCGGAGGGGGCGGGTGGCGGGTGCAGGGTGAGGGGCGGAAGGGGGCGGGTGGCGGGTGTGGGGTGAGGGATGGCGGAGGGGGCGGGTGGAGGTGAGGGGGTGAGTGCGGGGGCGGAGGGCCGCGGAGGGGGCTGGGCTGCGGGATGCGGGCGAGTTCGCGGGGAAGAGAGAGAAAGGAGGGAGGAGAGAGAGAGGGGAAGGAAGAGAGAGAGAGAGAGAGAGAGAGAGAGAGAGAGAGAGAGAGAGAGAGAGAGAGAGAGAGAGAGAGAGAGAGAGAGAGAGAGAGAGAGAGAGAGAGAGAGAGAGAGAGAGAGAGAGAGAGAGAGAGAGAGCGAGAGAGAGAGAGAGAGAGAGAGAGAGAGAGAGAGAGAGAGAGAGAGAGAGAGAGAGAGAGAGAGAGAGAGAGAGAGAGAGAGAGAGAGAGAGAGAGAGAGAGAGAGAGAGAGAGAGAGGAAAGGGACAGGGGGAGGAGAGAGAGAAAATAGAGAGAGGAAGAGAAAAGAAAGGGGAAAAGAGAGAGAGAGGGAAAAGAGAGGGAGAGAGAGAGAAAGAGAGAGAGAGAGAGAGAGAGAGAGAGAGAGAGAGAGAGAGAGAGAGAGAGAGAGAGAGAGAGAGAGAGAAAGAGAGAGAGAGAGAATGGAAGGGAGAAAAGACACGGGAGAAGAGAGAGAGAGGGAGAGGTTCTCATCGGCCTCTATGAAAGCATTTTCTACAACAAACACCCATCCGAAACGATCCGCTAAGGCTTAGCACATATATTTGAACTGAAACTGGCATCGGACAAGAAGCCAATGCTAAGAGAGAGCAATAAGTCTTGGATGGACGATGAACCAGACGACCTGTGCCTCCTTGCTCCCATCGATACGTGAAAGAAAGAGCTTGCCCGACTCAAGTGGAAGGCAAAGCAAGAGAGGGAAAGAGGAAGAGTACTACACACACGAACACTTCACAAGTGGAATTCTTTGACTTCTACTTTTGATCTTCCACATGATCCTACCTGGAGATAGATTATGAGTTAGATTAGCCTTCATATACTAGTGAGGTATATATATGTGTGTATGTGTCATCAGTGCATTGTGATGGGCTAGTAGGTGGGTGGAGCTACTGGTCACACTCCTTTTTGAAGAGCGATAGATTCTTATCTTAACTAGGTTTTTCTTTCAGCCTTTGAGCTCATATGCATGAACAATAAATATGGGCCATTATCTGAAGTGGGAATTGCTTAATCTAATGATAAATTATTTATCTTTTAGTTTTGTACAAGTTGTGAGCATATCTGTGTATGAATTTGCTACATTTTCATGTGCATAAAAAAGGGCTTGTGATCATCTTCTTGAACAAACTTACCTTTGTTTATGAATCTTTATGAGTGCGCACGAATCTATTTTTGTATGTGTGGGTACAAGATACTTAGTTCTTTAGTTAACATGTATGTCTCCATGTCTACTTATGTGCTACTATGAGTAAATTGATGTATATACGAATCTCAATGACCTGACCTTAGTAAATCATGTGGTCGAAAATTTTAGAGAGGCCGTTAATTTTAATCAATATCATATTTTCAATACACTTCTATGTGTAATGAATGTCAAAAGTTTATACCTATAAACCCGAGGATTTCCAGTCTTGGGATTTTCCTTGCATGGGACGATGTGTATGTTGACTCCAACTTTGTTATCACCTTGAACTATGGATATACTAAAGTCAAACCACGGAAGAGTAGTTCTAAATGTTTCCAAATTAAGTTCTGAAGAACCTCCTCAAGAATTAGAGTGAAGAGCCTTCTAAACAAAATTTGCGTTTTCCACGCTTGAATCCACTCTCATCAGTGTAAAAATTAGACCCATGTTAAGTTTTCCAATAATTGTATACCCTCCTTTCTGAGAACTGCTCAACATCGTGATTGTCATAAGTCTCATCCTTTTAGGCACCACAAGTTGTTCAATGTAGAAAACAACAAGCTGAAGACAACTCGGATGCCCTCGAAAGAGAGGAAAAGGTTATAAAATTTTTTGTGATTCTTCCTAATTTTCTCGTAATTTTTTACTTGTTTATGATTTAAAGCTTTTTGTTTTTGAAAGGACGTTTGTTATTTGCCAAAAAAACATTAATTCACTACCACATAGTTGAAGTCGAGATCACATAGTCAGGCACATGCTGTGCAACCCCTACACTCAAATTCTACCAATGGTGTTAAATAATAGTAGTCAGAGAGATTTAATCAATTTTCAGCCATATTCTAGTGATATATGTATAGATGAACTTTATGGAGAGTTATTTTCCCAAAAATCGTAACTTCACTCCTTTTGGAGTTCCATGAAAACAAGTGTCTCAATTTTCGAGACTACATTGCTTGTAATTGGTCCACTTAAAAGGATACCATAACTGTGGAATCTATAATATAAATGGTAACTTGATCATTCTATTATATATTTCCCAAAAGCTTCCCATCCACCACTAGTGTGACTAAGAATAAAAGCTATAAATTTGTTAAAACTACATTAAAGAATAATTTTTCAATACATTGAGAACCCATCACAAACTTTAAAGTTTGCACGTAGTAAAGGACCTTTTTTACCTATAAAACTGCATGGAAGACTTAAGGTGTCAATCAAACAATCGAATTCTATTGTACCTAGTCAAAAGATCTAAAAGGATCAAGCAAAAAAGTGATTGATTATTTTTCAGTTCTGGATTAAAGCAAAGAATTGCATGTAAAATAGGTTCAAAAGAGAGTGAACTAATAAGAAAATATAGTTTCAAGAATCGAGTCTCACTATGCGTCCAAAACCGTGGTCTTTATCATGGAAATATTGGTCACATTATTGCATAGAACCCCATTCTCAATTACAAAAAGAAACATCCAAGTGATTGATGGAGAGTTATGACTATGGGATCTCTGTAGGAATTAAAAGTTGTCTTATATGAATTCTATAAGTATTTAACCAAAAAGAGCCATCTTTTGATTTTTCTGAGGTACCGTTGAAAACTCGCTGACAAGAGATGTTGTTTGGGTGGATGTCAAGAAACCGAGTTTTGTGTTTACTAAGTCAAGGAAGCTTCGTTTTATGCAAAATAATGTTGGCAATTCAATATCGAATAGGATAAGTACAAATAGACAATAGCCTTGGTCTCATTAGCATTGAAATATGGAGTTGCAATTTTATTGTGCTTCTAATTCTCTTAATATAGAGACGTCATTAAATATGGAGTTGCAATTTCATTGTGCTTCTAATTCTGTCAATACAGAGACGTCATTGCAGTCTGTATGATACAAGATTGGTCAAGAAGAGGGCCAAGTAACATTACTACTTGCAGGATATCCTTATTTTTCCTTCTCTGAGTACAGAGACAATATCATTATAGAAGGAAACCTCACTTCCTTTTCTGTTTCTTTTCTTCTGAGTACAGAGACGATATCATTATAGTCTGATGTAATGTCTTAGAAGGTGGGCGAAGGAGATATGTTGCACGAGTTCTACTTCCATATGAATTGAATATACGTTTGGACTATATATCAACCTCTGTAGCTCATGCACTATGAAGTGAAAGGGATTGAAAATACGTGTCTCTTCTTCCATGCATTGTGTGTACATACGTGGCCAAGGAGGTGTCTACAAGCACGAGAATTATGAGTACGACTTCTTCTCGGACATGTGCATGTGTAGCACGAGAATCCGTTTATGTAGGATTTGCGCGCATGTCTGAGTTCTGAGAATGGCGGTTTATGAGATGAATCTTAGTATACAAAAATCAGATAGTTCTCTTTTACTTATGAGACGCACAGCACACGACAAACTTGTTCGAACCATGAGATCTTTACAATACCAAAGGGAACATGCTTCCATGAAGGTCGCCCACATGCGCATGTCTGCAGAGTCGACCAGAATAACAGTGTGAGCTCTCTCTTTCTTTCAATGCTTGTGAGTGTACGCGTGCAATAAGCAATTCCATGAAACGATGATTTCGAAAGAAAGAGAGTAGGAGAATCTGTCTCCATCTATTTACTGCCAAATACTTGAAAATTTTTTATGCAAAAATCTAGATGTTTATGCAAAGTGTTTGGTTTGCAAACAGACTCAATACCAAGAAATTACCTTGATTAAAAAATCTTTGAGATCTCAAATTTTTCATCTATCTTTCCATTGATGAATTGCTATTCTGTCAGTATGCATGATAATAAGCAAAACTACATATACAAAAATGTAGGCAACTAGTTAACTTCTTTGCTTGATGAAAAGAGAGTGGACTGCAAAGCTTCTATGGTACCCTCATTTTCTGAGATACTCTATCAATCTATGATTCAAGGCCCTTTGGTTTTTGCTTTAGTCCATAGATAGCTTTCTCCAACTTGCAAACATGTGTAGGAAACTTACTATGTGAAAAACCTTGTGGCTCTATGTACATATCTTCCTCCAAATCTACATTTAGGAATGCACTCTTGATGTAGAAATGGTACAATTTCCATCATCTTATGGCCGCCGTAGGTAATACGTTTTGGATTGTACTCATTGTTTATGTAGGTCTAAACGTTTTCTCTAAATATAATCTAGAGGTTTATGCAAAGTGTTTGACTACTAGTCTTGCTTTGTACTTTGGGATAGTCCTATATGATTTCCTCTTTACCTTCTAGATCCTCTCAATCATTCCTTCTTGGGAGAAATAATCTTATTCTTACTATCTTCAAGAGCTGAAATCTCTTTTTTCATAGATTCCCTCCACTCTATATACATATTTAGTTCTTCCAAAAGGATTTCTCATGATATTAAATAACTTTATTCGTACAAACATAGTGTGTAGCCATTAGAGACATATGTAGAAACTTCTATTGGCTAATTTACCTCGAATTCTTTATTTGTTAAACTTTAAAAGCTGTAAACCTCTTATTTCTTCACTTGGGCTTTGGCACATGTGAAGATTCTACATGTTATTCAATCTAGCTCAACAAGCGTCACCTCTCCCTTTATTGAATGACTTGAGGATTCATTCATTCTTGCTAATCCTTTAAAAAATGATAAATTATGATCTTCATACTCTAAAATTGAGCTTTGATGACCATTCGGATCAATACAAATCCACACCTATTCCTTAGTTTTGATCTTCTTACATATACTGTAACTTCTTGTACGAAGGAATTAGCTCAATAAAAGTTATACCTTTCAACACTTTGAGCTCCTTATTAATTTTGAAGTATCTACAAGTTTTCAATCATTAGCATATATAATTAAGACACAGTTCTCTGATTCAGCCCACACCTTGTGCCTTAGTTCACTATGCACATAAAGATAGCATGTACAACTAGATATTTTGAGGTGTGGGAGATTTAAACTCTTACCATATCTTTATAGTATGTTTTGTTGGAAAAGATGGATGGACACCTCAAGAAATGAGTTGGTATTGCTAATCCTTGCTCTGTAGCAGCCCTATATTACTTCAGAAGTTATAGGCCCTTTTATCTTTCCAATGACACTACATACGTGCCTATGTACTTTGGAAATGATGCATGTAATGATTAATCCAAAAGAGATAACTTCACAAGTCACATGTCATCAAAAACATGTTATTTTGGTTCACACACCTACTAGTTCTTAAGCTCAGTACTCCCACCACAGTAGCAATTAGAAAAATTCATTCTAACGGTATCTAATTAACTTAAAGAGCTAATAATTCCAAGTGAAATTACTTACAATGATTGACTATACACAGAGCAATCAATTTAGCAAGTAAAGCATTACCCCCGACTTTTTAGGAGATGTGGAGAGAAAGACCAGCGACTACTTTGAGATATTTTTCTCCCAATTGGCTGAATGAAATGCCTTCAAAGTTTGTAATCTTGTAGTAGAACTAGAGCACATTCCAGCGAGCCATAGAACATTGAAAATTATGGAGTAATGACTTAGATATTAGGAAGAAAAGTACATTGTTTTGAGTGAGAATGGCTGAGATGAAGAACAAGAATGATCAATGATAAGATGTATTATACAAAATTGCTTTAAATGATCATTGGCATGAAGAATAAATCCCAATGATAGTGAGAAGTGTAGGCTATAGTGTGAGCCACACAATCTCTATAATTTTATCAACTAAATACTCGAGAAGGGAGTGGTACACTACGACATTAGAACCATCTTTTATAGATGCCTTGCCTCCAAGTTTGAATTCAAATTCAATACCTGGCTTCACCTAAAAGTGCTCCCTCTAGTTAGGAGATATTCCACCAAAATGATTCCTAGCTTTATCTCTTCCAAACTCCACGAGTTTGTAGGCTTTACAAGATTCTTCAAATTTTAAATGACTTCTGCAAAGATTAATGTTAAAAACCATAAGCAATGGTTCATATGGGTCTTCAAGCCATTGCACATAATGCTTCTAATGCCCAGCCAAGTGTGAAGGCTTGGCACTTGCATCAGCAGCTCCCCCTCAAGTCAAACATCTTGGCTTGGTATTCTTCATTAGTCCTCTTGAATGTCCTGCAATCCAATCGTAGCTTTAAACCTGCAAAGTTTAGTACCATCAAGCGCTTTGGTCAATAAGTCTGCACATTGCATATTAGTGGATACATATGCCAACTAAATTTCCTTGCTCAATATATTCTCTCTCACATCATGATAGTGGACTTCTATATGCTTGGTCCTAGCATGATAGATAGGATTTGTTGCAAGATGTAAAGAACTTGTATTGTCACGAAAGATTAGTGGTGAGTAAACATGTAGTCCAAAATTTGCATATAGAAATCTGATCCATATGGATTCTTGAGTAGCATTTGCTAAACCCTTGTATTTAGCCTCTATTGAAGATAGAGGAACACTAGGTTGCTTCTTGGAAGACCATGAAATGGGCTTATCACGTGCAAAAGAGAGATAACATGAGGTACTCCTCCTATCATCCTTACAACCTTCCCAATATACATCTGAGTATATTTTGATTTCCAAATCTCAACTATAAGGAAAGTAAAAACCTTGATTTGAGTATCCTTAAGATACTTTGAAATTCTCTTGGCAGCTTCCAACTGAGGTGCTTTAGGTTTGTGCATAAATTGACTTAAGAAACTTACTCCACAAGTAATATCAATCCTTGTTAATGTAGCATAGTTTATGCTTCCAACTATGCTTTGGTATCCTGCAATATTTTCAAGCACATCACCCTCATGAGCACTTAATTTTTTATTTACCTCCATAGGAGTTCTTGCTATCTTTGCATTCTCCAAGTCAAACTTCTTCAACATATCCTGCACATACTTTCTTTGAGTGATGTAAATTCCAGAATTTGTATAGACTAATTCAAGTCCTACTTTAGAAACCCTAAATCACTAATTTTGAACTCCTGCATCATTTGGTTCTTGATCTATTTAATGCCATTGGCATGATTACCTTTAAGTATGATATCATCAACATACACACATAAGTATATCACCTCTGAATTACTTCTCTTGACAAACAGAAAAGTATCTGCTTTGCTCATGATGAATCCTTGATCTTGAAGGTATGTAGTCAACCTATGATTTCATTTCCTAGGTGCCGGCTTCAATCCATAAAGAGCCTTGTTTAGTTTTCACACATAATTTACCTTGCTTGGGTCCTCATAGCCAGGAGGTTGAGACATGTACACCTCCTCTGAAATGCAGCCATTAAGAAAAGCTTTTTTCACATCCAATTGGTACATATTCCAATTCCTTGATGTAGTGACACTTACCAATACTTTGATGGTTGGGATTTTGGCCAAAGGTGAGAAGGTCTCTTCATAATGAAATCCTTGGTTTGTGCAAAATCTTTAGCCACAAGTCTAGCTTTATACCTATGTATTGATCGATCTGAATTTCTGTTTATTTTCTAAATCCATCTAGAACCAATTACCTTCATAGACTCCTTCTTTGGCACTAGCTTCCATGTATCATTCTCCTTGAGTGCTTCAATCTCTTCCTCCATAGCTTCCTTCCATTTTGCCTTCATAATTTGGTGCTTTGGGGATGGCTCAGCCTTGCAAGTTGACAATCGTGCTCTCAACGTAGCTTTTTGAGAATCACTATTGCTGAAAGAATTTGGCATTTGGTTTTATTCAAAAGAAGTGAAGTGATTTTCAACTCTTGCTTTGGCAAGGTCGACCTTGTCTCGCCCTCTCAAAGCTTGGCTTTTGACGCTTCATATTCATGAAGATTGTGGGGATAAGCTATATAATCTTGAAGGTTTGTTTCAAGCATTGATTGTAGGTGCTCCCTGAGAAGTGGGAATTTGTCACAATTTCAAGCAATCTTTAAGTGTTGTGTGAAAAGGTTTTCTCTAGTGTACAAGATATTTGAGAGTAAAGGGAAGGTGTTGTTAAGCGCTCCCAGGGTGGTTTAAGTGGCTGTCATCTTTGTGATTCCCTGTCAAGATCCTTTGTGTGTGCTCTAGCTTATTCCGATCTGGGATAGTGATGTTTGGGACTATGTCATGGCTGCGATGGCCCTCACCCTCATGATTTGCAACTTGGCACTGACCTAGGGAGTGTTTGGTAACCTGGACCCTAGTTTGGAGGGGAGGTCTTGTGCTGCTCATGAGGCATCAGAGGGGGTTGAGCCACCTCTAGTCTCTCTTAGCAGAGCGGTAGTTCTATCAAAGCAAGAAATTTTGCCTCATTTGACAACTGTTTGGCCCTAGACCCCCACTCGAATACCTATGCCAGTGGCGTCGTAAAGAGTGGTTCCACTACAGTTTGATTGTCAGCAAGTGTTAGTTCTTATAGACTAGTCATATGTTGTTAGTTTTTGAGAATGAAGAGATGGCTATTCAGGCCCTCAATGTCAGAACCTGGCAAGTTGGGCAGGCGTCCCTTTGCATGTTCAGATGGTCTCCCAATTTTACTCTTGACCAACTAAAATCTCTCCGTTACCCCCTCTGGGTAGAGCTCACGAATCTACCATATTTCTTGTACAACTTCATGTGGGACATTGTATCTCCAATCAGCAAGTCGTTGGTTGCACGAGAGGATATTGGCAGTCTCATCTATGAAGGTGTGAGACACTACCATTAAAGGATGGAGACAAGCTTTATGCGCCACTTATGTGGGAATCTTCTAGACATGAAGTATTTTCCATGTGAATTCTAGAGGTTCTCGGTGAACAAAAACTTTTGATCAAAAGCTTATGCCGCCATGATCCACGCCATTTTTTTAAGGATCTGATCGTATCTAAAAACTACCCAGAAGGTAAAGGTGATATGTGAAAATGTTGAGCAAATGTGTAAAGTAATAGATCTTTTTAAGAGGATTTTTATTTATTTGTACTAACATGTTTTATCCCACCCCATGGATCTCCTGTGTGGAACTTCTTTCCAGGTTATTGCGTGATTGGAGGCTATTGCGGTTTATGAAGTGAAGACAATTATTTGAAGAAGACTTGAAGTAAAGCATTGAGTGAAGACTGAAGCTTGGAAGAAAAGCTTGGACTGCAAAGACCGAAGCAGAGTCCCATGGGCAATTTCTCGCACTATAGCGAGGGGTCTAGTTTATATTCGGACGATCCGCATTGTAGCGGCGGTATCGTAGAGGGGTGTGAATGGAGGCCAATGTTCATCTATAAGAATCGCGCTAATCTAACCGTGTGACTGCACGCAGGGTGCTTCTAAGTATGCCTAGGGCATTCGGTTGATATTTTCAGTTTGGGTGTGATAAAAACTATAGATTTCTAATTTATGGGAGTGCAAATTAAGAACTATTTTTTTAGACTAAGAGCCGTAAGGACGAGCGTTTCTATATCTTTCTATAGCTTCTAATTGATAAGACAAAACTAAGTTCTTGCTTGTAATTTTATCTTTAACAAAGTCAACTTCTTCGTTTTCAATTTGATTTGAGTTAGGTTTTCTAACTAGATTAGGTGGGAATAAGTCTTTCTTGTCCTCCGGTTCTGGCAAAACTATGGTAATTAAAGGTAAAATTCTAGAAATAAGACGATCCTAATCTAACGTGTGTAAAGTTTCGTTAACTACTTTATCTTTAGTAATTTCTGTTACTATATTTTCGTTATTATTCGAACTATCAATTGAATTCGGAAGTAGTGCTCCTATAATTAAGTTTTCTAATTCTTGATTCTTAATATCAGAATCATTTGTAGATACTAGTTTAGAACTACTTGTAGATCCTATCTCTTTAGACATACGAAATAAAAAAGTAAAGATCTCAATTAATTTCAGAGAAACAGTATGAAGAATTTCAAAATCAATCTTATTTCAGCCTATACAAATCTTAATTATATCGAAAAGTGGAAGTGCTAGAAATCTTTAGGATTTTAAGCCTATACAAAAGTTTATCATAAGTGTTAATACAATTCTCTTAATAGATAATCCTATACAACTTAATAAAGAATCTTCAAATATCGTAATTTCGTGATCTTGAAATCTCGTATGCTTGTGTTCTCGTATTCTCCTCTCTTCAACGATCTGTCAAAAAATCATTAGCCAAAAGAAACATAAGTATGCTTTTAATAAATATATAAATACTCATTGAATACTTCAACATTTAATATATAACTCAAACTTAAATTAACATATGTATACAAACACTTCTAACTTACTAATTATAATGCTTATGAAAATTCCTATGCAAACACACATTTGTTTACATGCAAACATGTATCATACAACATTTCAATAATGTTCATGCATACAAACTTATATTTAATATGCATTAACTAACTTATATCTATTATGTATACACTAATTCATATTTAACATGTATAATACAAAGATGCATTAACATGCATTAGCATATACATGCATCAATATGCATTCATGCACATACTTACATGCATGCTTATTTATCGTAACATACATCACATATTTCCTAACTTGCATATGCATAAATGTACATCATATGTTCAACTAACTTCTATACACATGCATCTTTCATATGCACATGCACTAATCTATACTACATATGTTCATGCACACATGCATAAACACTTTCATACACATCCCTACTTCAGTTTGAAATTCATTGTTTCATAATTTTTAAAAATCTTCCTTTCCTATCAAAAGGATGTACATATCTACTCATGAAATGCATCAATAAAAAATCACATTAACAACTAGAAAATAAGTAAAGTTTAGAACTCTTTCACCTGATCTTTTTTATTCATCTTCATTGTCGTCCTCCAGAAAGTCTTCGTTCAATTTGAGTTTACTGCTTTCTCTTCTTCTAAACAGCTTTATTCTTCTCCCTGCAATCAAATTCTTTAGCATAGAACCATCAAATTCACGTAATTTATATGTACCTGTTTCATAAACTGAAACAACAACGTAAGGTCCGAACCAACGTTTAGTTAGTTTCCGACGTGCATCGTATTGAGTAGCAAGCGTACTATCATATACAAGCACCCAGTCACCAGTCTCTATTGGTTGCGGCCTTAGTCTATGTTTCTTATCAAAATATAATTCATTTTTCAATCTAGATGTTTTTAAAATTTTTATTGCTTCTTTAAGATTTTTATTTCCTTGTTTTAATTGCTTAATTCTAAATGCTAACAAGTCCTCTCTTGAAATGTTATCTTTCCAACCTAAATTCATCCATATAATTATCTGAGTATGAATGGAAAATAATGGTTTCTGACAGTACATGAGTTCAGCCGGCATAAAACCAGTTGTTCTTGTGTACGTGATGCGATCAGCCCAAAGAGCAAATGGGAGATATTTTGGCCATTCACCAATATCTCCATGGCAAGCTTTCGAAATGGCCTTCATTATGGAAGGATGCCCTCGTTCTATTTTACCATTCACTTCTGGGTTATAGGCAGTTGTAAGAGACAATCGAATTCCATGTTGTGCAAAGAATTCTCTCGCCTCTCTCGCATCTAACTCACCTCTATCCGCTACTACTTTTTCTATATATCCAAATCTGGATAATACTTCTTCCAAAAGGAATACGCATACATTATAAGTAGTATTGGAACGAAGCGCTCTACCTTCGACGTGGTTTGTCGAATCCTCTCATGCAAGAACAATATAACTCATGTCATTATTGCTTTTAGGCATGGTCACAAGATCAACTACCCACTTGTAATGAATACAAGGTGGATAGGTCGGGTGAAGGGGATCTCTATGCTTGAAAGAGGAGTGTAACTGGCACGTACTACAAGTGCTCACAAATTCTTTAACAGTTACATACATCCTCGGCCACCAGTAGCTTTCCCTAATCTTTTCATATGTAGCTACAAAACCTTTATGGCCAGCCCAAAGGCTTTCGTGCATCTCATGCATAACTTGCACTTGAAAAACCTTCAAACCTAGTACTCTTTGAGGGTTTCGAACCTTACCTCTAGCATGTCTCCAAAGATATCCATCTTTCAAGAAGAAGTTGAAAGACTTCTTCCTGATGTCCCGGAATCGATCTGAAGACCAACTTGGGGAAGGCTGAAATGAACTCAGATAGTTTCCTATATCTCGCCACTCTCCTTCATAATCGTTTTCTCTAAATCTCTCATAGGCATAGATAGATGTTTCATAATTTATTAAATTAATATGATTATTTAATGCTTCACTATCATTATCGAACTTTGCTCTTGAAAGCATATCAGCAACGGTGTTATGTTTACCGGCTATATGTACAAAAGCAGGATTAATGAATTTAATAAAAGCTATCCATCGTAGCATAGCTATATCTGGAGAGGAAAATTTAGCTATTAAACCTATTAATGGAAGACAATCGGTCTCTACTATTACATTAGCTCCTATAAAGTATTCTTTATCTGTTTTTAAAGCTGTAACTAATCCCATAATTCTCTCTTAATTTGCGGGTAATTCTTTTGAGTATCATGAAGAATCTTCACTCCAAAGCGAACTGTGTACCTTTGTTCCTTTTCATCATCCTGCCCAATGACCCAGCCTATACCAATAGGACTAGTGTCAATGGTTAGGATTACACGCTTATTTCCTGTAAAGTCAATACGTTTCAAAACAGGAGCATTGACAAGAAATTGCTTTAGATGCCTCATTGTTCTGGAATGCTCATTAGTCCAAAAGAATTTCTTTCTTTTTCTCAGTAAATCATAAAGCGGATTCCCTACATGAGCAAAGTGAGGGATCCAGATGACATAGAAAACACATGCACCTAGGAATCTCCTTACTTCACTTACATTGCGTCATCTCTCAGAAATCCTACTAATGACATCAACTTTTGCTGGATAGGGTCTACGACCCTAATGGCCACATAAATGCCCAACTATAAGCACTTCATTAACACCAAAAGTTGATTTCTCTAGGGAGAAAGTTAGTCCAACCTCTCCAAATATTTCAAATATCTTTTCACAATCTAAAATATGGCTGGAAACAAACTTTCTGCAACCAGATGAATCTAAACTTTCATCCTTTTCTTTTTCCACACACCCTTTTATTGGAATGTCATCAATAAAAGGCATCGTCACTTTTGGGATAAAGTCATGTAGGACCAGATTCATAGCATTCGTCATGTGTGCCACAGAATTCGTGGCTCCTTGTGGTAAAGTACACATACGTACTAATCCCAAAGGAGTCTTCATCGTGGTCACATCTCGACTCTCAATTGCTAATTGAAACTGATCATACCCTAAATACAGGTCTCCCATTGAATAGATGGAGTGACCAGCAAATGCCTCGGCAAACTCATCTACAATGGGACCCGTTCCTACATTCCTAATAGTGACTTTATTCACAGGCTACAAATTCTGAATAAAGCGTAGCTTCCCACTCTTTTTCGGTACCATGAACCACCTATTAGAGTATGGTGCTGAGGATGGTTCCACAATTCTCATGGCAATCTTCTCCTTTAACAGTCTCATTAGCTCAGGTAAATGAGCCTTTGGAATTGGAATCGGACGAAGATTCCAAGGAATATGCAGTATTGTGAAAATAATCATCGGAGCTACTAACTTTGGGTCTGCACATCCTATCTCATGAGGGAATAAAGAAAAATCTTTACCATGACGAACAATCATCTTGATAAACTGCTCTTTTTCAGTTTGAGAAAGAAATTCATCTCCAAATTTAATAAACTTCTTACTCTCATCAGTAAATATGTGACCTATCTTAGATCGATTTTTTAAGAATAGGATCATTTGATACTCAACGAAGTATGTCATGACTATCTTTGGGTAAGGGTTGAGCTACAGGCTTTATTTTCTTTTCTACAGTTTTGTATTTAGTTTCTATGCTAATTTCATGTTCTAGGATAAATTCACTAATAATCTCATACTCTTGAATAGAGTTAAGAATTATCAGATTTGATTCTAAATTTTCATGAGAAACACTTTCTAGCTCTTCTAATAGAGTGGAACTTTTTGATAATCAATTACAGACTCAATTTTCTCGTCACTTGAAATTAATCCAGTTTTTCTGAAATATTTTTCAGTTTGTTTTCTAAATGTTTTTGGAAGGTTTTCTTTAGTAATATAATGCAAACTAGTTGTAGGAGTACAAATTAAGTAATCTTCAAATTTATATTCATTGATAGGCGAGACATCAAAACAACGTCCACTATTGTCTCGCGCAATAATGGAGTCTAGCAAAAATTTTGATCATAATACGCTCCATATTCTCTTACAGCTAGTGGATCATCACAAACATGAATGATTGAGTCAATGGGATTTCTTCTTAAGCTCTTTCTATTTCTAGTGTGGTTTGGGCAAACCGTCATAACTTGCAAAGAATCCATCCCTGTTTTGGATCGAATTCTTGCATACGCTGATCCGTCGTTCATTGCTTTTGTTTCCATCCTCATTTCAGCTATAAATGGCTGTCCAAGAATCACTTCATATGAACAATTATCTTGAACAAAGAAGTGAAAATCTTCTCGAACACCACCTATCATAATAGGCACATTTGCACATGCACCCAAGAAAATACCAGAGCCATTATCAGTAGTTCTCATCTGCCAACCTTGCTCTTTATCAATTGGCCATCTAAATTTATCAAAGAACTTTTTTGAAATCACGTTTATCTCTGACCCTGAGTCAATAAGAGCCAAAGCTAAACAAGAATCCTTCTCATCTCCAATTCTAATCTTTACTTCTGGTGTGCCTGGTGTCGAGAAGGTAGAGTTGTATTTACTCTCACTTTTTAACATTTCTTCATCTTGTTGTATAGGACCTAGAAAATTTCTATTTACACTACCCGTTGTAAATTCATCATCATCCTCATAGTCACTTTCATTCAATGTAACTACATCATTCATAGCTAAGGTTTCGTCTGCCACGTCTTGCATGTCTTCGTCTTGTGGCAAAGGAAAGGGTCTTCTTCTAAGAAGTCGAATAAAATTGTCCTTGAACTCCCGTTCCGCAATGGAAAGCACTTGATCAAGTGACATTGTTACTTGACTTTTTAGAAGAATGTCATTTAAAATCTCCCTAGCATCATTTTTCTTTTTGAGCTCAGAAATCATAATAGCACGTGGAGCTCTTCTACCCTTTTTCTTCCCTTTCTCTTGATTTTGCTTTTGATCTTCTTTATTTTCAGGTTTAGAGGTTTCCAATTTCTTCTGTTCTTTTTGCGATTGAACATTTTCATCGGTCGGCTTTTTGCCTTCCTTTATCATTTTCCTCTTCTCTTCTTGAATAAATTTTATTCATAAAACTGAACTTTTTTATCAGGTTTCTTTTCATCTTGTCTTGTTTGTCTCCCAGTTACCCTCCTATCACCTTCTTCTACATCATCCTGTTGATCTTCTCGTCTCCGTTTTTCCTCAACATTAGCAATGTGAGAAAAGACAGAAGATTGATCTACAGGAGATTTCCATGCGGTCTTGTACATTATCTCGTCTCTAGCTCGTACCAGTGCCTCTATTGAATATGGATTTTGGCGAGGCATTGAAGAAGGCCTATCCTCGACCGGCTCTAGTCTTGCAGCCGAAGTACTGGCAGTTGCATCTGAGACTGTTAAATTTTCGTAAAGCTTTTTCATTCCACCTTTGCCCCAATTGACGGACAAAGGAAGACATGACCTAAAGTCACATAGTCTTCTATCTATTTCTACGAATAATTGATTCGCCTTAGCACTTTTTAATTCTTCACAAGCAATTGATGCGTACTCCTGACTATCGCACCAAACACAACGCTTCACACCAGTCCATCTTCTCTGATTGTTTCTTTGAAAGGGTGGCTGTACAGCAAACTGAGGAGCTTGTTGAGAAGCAAACTGAGGAACTTGCTGTGGTAATGGCTGAAAGACTGGTTGAGGTGGAACATACTGAGGTGTAACTTGTTGATTAGGCAGAGCTTGCCTTGCACCACTACTGCTAGCCCCTGGATCATTAAAGCTCATGGAGTAAACCTGTTTATTTAAATTAGCAACCTCTTTTGAAAGAGATGCTTGCATGTTCATGATATTTTTCATTTGCTTACATAGAATATCTAATTGAAATTCTATGGGAGCTTTAGTAGCACTTGTATTATTAGCCGTAGCCGTAGTAGCAGGCATTGGCATGTCAACTTGACTTATAGCAGGAGTTTCCCTTGGCTGAGAAGCATTAGGTCTAGAATATAAAATCGTTTGCCTTTGCTTCATTTGAGCAACAGCCTCTATCTCTTTTTAAACGTTTTCCCAGTCATCAGTTAGCCCATACCTTTTTCCTGGCTCCTCTATTCGTCTTTGAATTTCAGCCCTATCTTCAGGATTAAGTATCTTAGGAAAATATATAATTACATTTTGATTAATAGCATTTCTATCATCTTTGGGAAGTTGAGCCAGACGTCTCATAAACTCACCGTGAAGATGAGTTAAAGACTCATTACTCTTAACAGTGTTTAACCACCGCAGAAAACCTTCCCGACTGTGCTGGCTAAAATCCTCGAGATAGAACATTTTATGAAGTTCCTTTCTAAATTCCTCCCATGTTTTTTTAGCATGCTCTTGTATAGATTCTAGAATTGAACTAGAAACTACACGTCCAAAGTATTTCACTAGTACATCTTCAGGTAATCCCTGGATTTGCACATGCTCCTCAAATGCATCCAGGTATTCCGTAATGTTCAATCCGGTAAATTTTCCTTTTTCTTTTAGAAAAGCTTGGACTCTACATGTCCCTCGCTTTTCTATCATCATATTCTTGAATATCTCCTCCATTTTGCGTTCTTGATAACGCTTCGAATAGAGAAGAAGTTCCCTAATAGCCGGATCTAATTGCTCTCTAAATTGCCTAAATCTTTCACTAGTTGATAAAGCCAAGAATGTTGGCTTTATCCTAGTCCTAGGCTTTTACTAATTCCAATCTTCTTTTCTAAAATCTTTTTTATTTCTAAACCCTAAATTATGACTTATTTCTTATATTTACTCTTTTTGAATTTAAGCTTTTTAGAGATTTTAAATTTTTTAAACTTTTTTAATTTTAAAGGATTTTTAATAAGGTAATTTTTATAAAAAGTTTTTCTTGATTTAAGTCTTTTAGTTTACTATTAATTTCTTTAAAATTAATTTCTTTGAAAAAAATAAAAGCATTAACTATAAGTTAAAAAGAAACCTAAATTTAAACTATTTTTATGCTATAAGCTTTCTTTTCATGCCATAAAACAAACAATCTTTCTTTTTCAAAACTTAAAATCTTTTCTTTTTGATGATGCAAAAATAATGGATTTTCCTAAAATGCAGATATTTAAATGCTTTAAGTAAAAGCTATATTTCCTAGATACAAAAGAAAGATTCAAATACTCTTTTAATGCTAATATGAAAGTGCTTAGATCCTAGTGTAGATGAAAACAACTTTTCTTTTTAAATGGTGTGTGTAAACAAAAAATAAAGAACTTAAAATAAACACCTTACTTGATGATATCTTTGCTGAAGAGGTTCGAAAGTGAACATTAAAACAATCTTAAACACAAAACTAAAATGATCATGAATATATCTTGATTCTCCTGAACGTTGAGGGGAGGGGTTTGAAACGACGAAGCTCCACCAGTTGGAAATCCTTCCTCCACGGTTTTGTCATAGCTTCAATCTTCAATTTTCTTGCATACCAGAAGAAGAAAAAATTAAATTAAAACTGAAAATGCAACGTAAGTCCTAGGCACACTATCGTCACGCTTCACGTCGGGTTCACCAAAGTTGTCGTAGAGGGGTGTGAAGGGAGGCTGACGTTCATCTACAAGAGTCGCGCTAACCTAACCGTGTGACTGCACGCAGGGTGCTTCTAAGTATGCCTAGGGTCTTCAGTTGATTTTTTCAGTTTCGGTGTGATAAAAACTATAGATTTCTAATTTATGAGAGTGCAAATTAAGAGCTATTTTTTTAGACTAAGAGCCGTAAGGACGAGCCTTTCTATATCTTTCTATAGCTTCTAAATGATAAGATAAAACTAAGTTCTCGCTTGTAATTTTATCTTTAACAAAGTCAACTTCTTCGTTTTCAATTTGATTTGAGATATGTTTTCTAACTAAATTAGGTGGGAATAACTCTTTCTTGTCCTCCGGTTCTGACAAAACTATGGTAATTAAAGGTAAAATTCTAGAAATAAGATGATCGTAATCTAACGTGTGTAAAGTTTTGTTAACTACTTTATCTTTAATAATTTCAATTATTATATTTTTGTTATTATTCGAACTATCAATTGAAGTCGGAAGTAGTGTTCCTATAATAAAGTTTTTTAATTCTTGATTCTTAATATCAGAATCATTTGTAGATACTAGTTTGGAACTACTTGTAGATCCTATCTCTTTAAACGTATGAAATAAAAAAGTAAAGATCTCAATTAATTTTCAGAGAAACAGTATGAAGAATTTCAAAATCAATCTTATTTAAGCCTATACAAATCTTAATTATATCGAAAAGTGAAAGTGCTAGAAATCTTTAGTATTTTAAGCCTATACAAAAGTTTATCATAAGTGCTAATACAATTCTCTTAATAGATATTCCTATACAACTTAATAAACAATCTTCAAATATCATAATTTCGTGATCTTGAAATCTCGTATGCTTGTGTTCTCGTATTCTCCTCTCTTCAATGATCTGTCAAAAAATCATTAGCCAAAAGAAACTTAAGTATGCTTTTAATAAATATATAAACACTCATTGAATACTTCAATATTTAATATATAACTCAAACTTAAATTAACATATATATACAAACACTTCTAACTTCCTAATTTTAATGCTTATGAAAATTCCTATGCAAACACACATTTGTTTACATGCAAACATGTATCATACAATATTTCAATAATGTTCATGCATACAAACTTATATTTAATATGCATTAACTAACTTATATCTATTATGTATACACTAATTCATATTTAACATGTATAATACATGATGCATTAACATGCATTAGCATATACATGCATCAATATGCATTCATGCACATACTTACATGCATGCTTATTTATCTTAACATACATCATATATTTCCTAACTTGCATATGCATATATGTACATCATCATATGTTCAACTAACTTCTGTACACATGCATCTTTCATATGCACATGCACTAATCTATACTACATATGTTCATGCACACATGCATAAACACATATGCATACATGTATTTCAATCATGCATATGCATATAATCATATGTATCCATTCGTGTTCATATGCTTTCATATGCATCTATGCACATGCATTCTTATTTCTCATGCACATATCTTACTCATGTACATGCTACTCACACATTCATAAACAATCATTCATTCATAAACATTTATGCACACTCATGCTTACATAAACATGCACACGCATGCACTTCATATATACATTCTCACATGCATGCATACACATTTAGTTCATTCTATGGTCAAACACAATGTAAAACATCAAGATAGATGGAATATGTGAAAGCGTTGAGTAAACTTCCTCACATTAAAGGTATTCTAAGGTTGTGGCTCTCATAAAAAATAATTAAGAAAGAAATATACACTTTGATAATTAAATATATACTGCGATAGAACGAATATATAGTGAAGCCTATTACATAAAACAACATGTTAAAAAAATTAAGAAACGTAAAACTTCTAAAAGTAATATCTTACATAAGTCTCAACCAGTTATTATGCCTAAAACCTCACTAGAAATAAGCAAACACAATTAACAAACTTTAACTCACACAACTAAGTAAATCTTAGCCCTGATGGATTACATTTTCGGTAACTGAAGCAAAATAGATTAAATTTTCAAAATGAAAGACATCGGTAAAATAAAACAAACGGATTCATAGAAGTTGAAGACTAAAAAAAACATAATTGTATACGTGCAAACGTAGAATCGAATAATTAATCTCTCTCTCTTTTTCTCTATGTGTGTCTATGTGTGTGTGTCTAGTGAATTGTTCTTACATCTGGTGAATTGCATACGTATATACTTTGATGGATATAGATATACATAGCTGGTCAGAGAGGCAATGTGTGAGCACGTGCGTAACCACATGTGTTGGAGGACGGCCGTTTTCATAAAGAAATGCAAACCTGTGATTGGATGAATAAAAGCCAACAGGCCACATCGATGCAGGTAAAATTAAGGAACAAACAGCGCAAATTCTGCAGACGCCTTTAAATCAACCTCAAACATTCCAACTAGAAGCGGACCCATAAGACTCATTCAGAGTTTGTACACAATCATATCCGAAAAAATGTGAATTATCTCGACACGCAATGCTATAGCTATCTTCGTATTTTCATGGTCTATATGAAAGAAAAATACATAGTCATCATAGGAACGCACTTGAAAGCATTAATCTGTTCTCAGAACATGAGTATACGAGGAGTGAAAGCCTAAAGGCGGGTTCATGCTGAGTTTCTCTATAGAAATTTGTCTGAACAAGGAATCTACTTCAAAGAAACCATTTTAGCCTCGAGGCATCTAATGCTCAAACTAGGAGGAGGCAAGAATCTTATTGGCAAGATAAGTAAAATTTTATTAGACAAAGGAGCCACAAAGGAAGAATTCTAAACAGATTTTCGAATAAAGGTTTGAAGAGCATATGAATGAACAAATTCTCATCGAACCGAAAAACCCGTAGTGAACATCTTCCTGATGAAGACAGCTTGTGATGAATGAGAACCTCTTTTCAAACTATCGAACATTCTGAATATAAATCTGTATGGGTGCAAAAGAATAAAACACTTCTAAACCAATATATATAAAGTGATTGTACAACCTCTTAGAGTTTCAGGTTTATCAAAACAAACTGCATTCATAAGCTGACATCAAGAACCAATTAGAGGAAACATCTCTGAATAGCCAAAATAGGAATATATATGTAAGGCTTAACTATAATTGCATTTCATCCTCTCTTTATTTAGTCGATCAAGTCTAGCTTCACCAAATTTGTATATTCGAATGATAAAAAGACTGTAGCTAAGTTCAGCTAAACAATTTTAATTTACCGAAGACCACACACAAAGCATACAAGGACAGACCTCTGATATGCATAATTGAAATGTCTGTACATGAAGTTCCGATTTCTGAACATAAAGAACATAACACATGAATTCCTGAGACTCCTCCGTCATTCATCAAACAATATCATTAACAGCAGCCTATATTGCAGACAGACAACCGATCTTGTAAGAAATCTCATACAATCTCAATTTATGAATATCCCTTGCATTAATCATTAGATACCGTACTGATAATAATCTCTCGTACATACTAGATAATATAAATGAATGAGTTGCTAAGGTCTAATCAATCAAGTATCTAAGTTACGTAGATCGAAATACAGAGAGGCAAAAAGTTCGAAGATTTTTAAGCCTCTCTTCATCCTGTAGATCGCATATACAGGTTGTCTACTAAAATCTATCTTCATAAAAGTGAGCGCCGTCAATCATTCATCAGATCTTTCGCATTTCCTGACCGTGACTCTACTCAAACCTTTCTTTTTCTCTCGGAGGAATTCACACAATTGCCGCTACTAGAAGAGCTAAGGAGGAGAAAGGAAGAAGACTCAGGTTTTCTCTCTCTTCCACAAGAAATCCATGACACAATACTACAAAGATTCATAAATTGACGCATAAAGATTGTAGAAGAAGCTTCTGATGCAGGTCGCGAAAAAAAACAACATAGATAAAACACACACAATCGTCTTCTTTCTCTCTCTCTGACTACGTACTTGTCAAAAAATCATTAGCGCATCATAAGCATACAATTAGATATATATGATCGTAAAACTTTACATGCATACCTACGTCTAACTCAACTTAAACTAAAACATACATGCGTACGCCTAACTCAAACTAACGTTAACTCTTACTTTTACACATTGATACGGATGCAACTTCGTCTATGAATGCTACTTGGAATATAAATATTATAGTATTGTTAATTGATAAAAAAAAATAAACCTATTATGCATTGAATAATCTATTTTATCCTGAGAATGCATAATGATTGAATATAAACAGATAAATTTATATATAAATCGTGTTAACCATATTCATATATACTAAACTATTAATACCTAGTGCAAATTGAAATCTAAACATATATTCACATATAATGATGATCTTAATTATTAATGTTCATTCACATGTCACTATATATAAGATAACTTTATATTTGAATAACAATTTTAATATATCCATAAAATCATGGATTCACTTATATATAAAATCTCATGTTCAAGTAAACAAAAACACAAAAACATATAAATATATGTGCACACAAATGAATCTTTTAGGTTTTGATATGAAAATACATACTTATAACAAAAACTCACATTTTCATCTACTCTTATAAATATATGAACACATACCACATCAAGTGCATTTCAAAATATAGATACATATCCTTATAATCATAGGCACATAATTATCTTTATATAATTATGGATATACATAAATCACTTTAGAAATGAACATTAAAAAAAAATGAAGAACCAAGTAAGGGTTCAATTAATCTTCCTTTCTCTATTCAGAACATATTTTCCTCTTTTTCCTGCAGGTACCCAAGAGATAACATTAGTCATTTTAAATCAGTACATTAAAAATTCTGTGAGAGAGATATCATTTAACCGACTCTAAAGCAAAATATTTTTATTTTTCCATATGACAATTCGAGTGAGGAAATCCTTCCGACATTTCCCCCCACCAAACCTGCACATCGCCCTCGATGGGCCAACCTACAGTTCAATAGGAAAGCAGTATCGAATTCTTTTGAAAAATATTTCTTGAACTATTTTCAAAATTATATGAAATATGCTCCTAAAGGTAAGTACATCTTCTGATAGTCAAGAGAAACGTTTAAAACTATGCAAACTTGAATCACAAACTTTTTCGTTCAATGCATGAAATTGAAAATAAGTTTTAGAAAGTCCCATAGAAATCAATCAAACAGTTGTGATACTTGCTCTTCTATTAACCGTTCAAAAGTAATAAATATATTATATAAATGGTCTATCCCTCATTCCCTAGCCACTCGCCATAAGATGCATCTAACTAACTCCTCTATAGCATAAATCCGCCTCATATTGTCCGTATAGAATTTCAGAAGTGGTTTCGAGACCACAACTGAAACATGATAACTTTTTTTTTTCTTTTCTTCTCTTTCTTTTTCTTTTTCTTTTTTAATTTTCTTTTTCTCATCTTGCAGTAGCCATTAATATACTGCTTGATGTTCTCATTTTTCTCTTTTCTTAATTTTTCTTCATAACTTTTATGTTTAAGGGGAAAGGCTTAATCCCTAATCAGAGCAGAGGTTCTAGAGAAATGCTATATTGGGAACTAGGATCTCATTAGCGACATGGGTTGGAAGTTAAGATAGCCTACCTATATAAAATAAACTTACTTCTACTAGGAGTCGCAAGTCAAGTGTTCCCTCTCCTATCCTTATGAAAGCCATAAGGTCTCTAATTCTTATCTTCTCTTCATACACATCCCTACTTCAGTTTGAAATTCATTGTTTCATAATTTTTAAAAATCTTCCTTTCCTATCAAAAGGATGTACATATCTACTCATGAAATGCATCAATAAAAAAACACATTAACAACTAGAACATAAGTAAAGTTTAGAACTCTTTCACCTGATCTTTTTTATTCATCTTCATTGTCGTCCTCCAGAAAGTCTTCGTCCAATTTGAATTTACTGCTTTCTCTTCTTCTAAACAGCTTTATTCTTCTCCCTGCAATCAAATTCTTTAGCATAGAACCATCAAATTCACGTAATTTATATGTACTTGTTTCATAAACTGAAACAACAACGTAAGGTCCGAACCAACGTTTAGTTAGTTTCCGACATGCATCGTATTGAGTATCAAACGTACTATCATATACAAGCACCCAGTCACCACTCTCTATTGGTTGCAGCCTTAGTCTATGTTTCTTATCAACATATAATTTATTTTTCAATCTAGATGTTTTTAAAATTTTTATTGCTTCTTTAAGATTTTCATTTCCTTGTTTTAATTGCTTAATTCTAAATGCTAATAAGTCCTCTCTTGAAATGTTCTCTTTCCAACCTAAATTCATCCAATTAATTATCTGAGTATGAATGGGAAATAATGGTTTCTGACAGTACATGAGTTCAGCCGACATAAAACCAGTTGTTCTCGTGTACGTCATGCGATCAGCCCAAAGAGCAAATGGGAGATATTTTTGCCATTCACCAATATCTCCATGGGAAGCTTTCGAAATGGCCTTCATTATGGAAGGATGCCCTCGTTCTATTTTACCATTCGCTTCTGGGTTATAGGCAGTTGTAAGAGACAATCGAATTCCATGTTGTGCAAAGAATTCCCTCGCCTCTCTCGCATCTAACTCACCTCTATCCGCTACTACTTTTTCTATATATCCGAATCTGGATAATACTTCTTCCAAAAGGAATATGCATACATTATAAGTAGTATTGGAACGAAGCGCTCTACCTTCGACGTGGTTTGTCAAATCCTCTCGTGCAAGAACAATATACCTCATGCCATTATTGCTTTTAGGCATGGTCACAAGATCAACTACCCACTTGTAATGAATACAAGGTGGATAGGTCGGGTGAAGGGGATCTCTATACATCCTCGGCCACCAGTAGCTTTCCCTAATCTTTTCATATGTAGCTACAAAACCTTTATGACTAGCCCAAAGGCTTTCGTGCCTCTCATGCATAACTTGCACTTGAAAAACCTTCAAACCTAGTACTCTTTGAGGGTTTTGAACCTTACCTCTAGCATGTCTCCAAAGATATCCATCTTTCAAGAAGAAGTTGAAAGACTTCTTCCTGATGTTCTGGAATCGATTTGAAGACCAGCTTGGGGAAGGCTGAAATGAACTCAGATAGTTTCCTATATCTCGCCACTCTCCTTCATAATCATTTTTTCTAAATCTATCATAGGCATAGATAGATGTTTCATAATTTATTAAATTAATATGATTATTTAATGCTTCACTATCATTATCAAACTTTACTCTTGAAAGCATATCAGCAACGGTGTTATGTTTATCGGCTATATGTACAAAAGCAAGATTAATGAATTTAATAAAAGCTATCCATTGTAGCATAGCTATATTTGGAGAGGAACAATTAGCTATTAAACAAATTAATGGAAGACAATCGGTCTCTACTATTACATTAGCTCCTAAAAAGTATTATTTATCTGTTTTTAAAGCTGTAACTAATCCCCATAATTCTCTCTTAATTTGCGGGTAATTCTTTTGAGTATCATGAAGAATCTTCGCTCCAAAGCGAACTGTGTACCTTTGTTCCTTTTCATCATCCTGCCCAATGACCCAGCCTATACCAATAGGACTAGTGTCAATGGTTAGGATTACAAGCTTATTTCCTGTATAGTCAATACGTTTCAAAACAGGAGCATTGATAAGAAATTGCTTTAGATGTCTCATTGTTCTGGAATGCTCATTAGTCCTAAAGAATTTCTTTCTTTTTCTCAGTAAATCATAAAGCGGATTCGCTACATGAGCAAAGTGAGGGATCCAGATGACATAGAAAACACATGCACCTAGGAATCTCCTTACTTCTCTTACATTGGGACAGCTCTCAGAAATCCTACTAATGGCATCAACTTTTGCTGGATAGGGTCTACGACCCTAATGGCCACATAAATGCCCAACTATAAGCACTTTATTAATACCAAAAGTTGATTTCTCTAGGGAGAAAGTTAGTCCAACCTCTTCAAATATTTAAAAAATATCTTTTCACAATCTGAAATATGGCTGGAAACAAACTTTCTGCAACCAGATGAATCTAAACTTTCATCCTTTTCTTTTTCCACACACCCTTTTATTGGAATGTCATCAATAAAAGATATCGTCACTTTTGGGATAAAGTCATGTAGGACCAGATTCATAGCATTCATCATGTGTGCCACAGAATTCGTGGCTCCTTGTGGTAAAGTACACATACGTACTAACCCCAAAGGAGTCTTCATCGTGGTCACATCTTGACTCTCAATTGCTAATTGAAACTGATCATACCCTAAATACAGGTCTTCCATTGAATAGATGGAGTGACCAGCAAATGCCTCGGTAAACTCATCTACAATAGGACCGTTCCTGCATTCCTAATAGTGACTTTATTCACAGGCTGCAAATTCTGAATAAAGCGTAGCTTCCCACTCTTTTTCGGTACCGTGAACCACCTATTAGAGTATGGTGCTGAGGATGGTTCCACGATTCTCATGGCAATCTTCTCCTTTAATAGTCTCATTAGCTCAGGTAAATGAGCCTTTGGAATTAGAATCGGACGAAGATTCCAAGGAATATGTAGTACTGTGAAAATAATCATCGGAGCTACTAACTTTGGGTTTGCATATCCTATCTCATGAGGGAATAAAGAAAAATCTTTACCATGACGAACAATCATCTTGGTAAACTGCTCTTTTTCAGTTTGAGAAAGAAATTCATCTCCAAATTTAATAAACTTCTTACTCTCATCAGTAAATATGTGATCTATCTTAGATCGATTTCTAAGAATAGGATCATTTGATACTCGACGAAGTATGTCATGACTATCTTTGGGTAAGGGTTGAGCTACAGGTTTTATTTTCTTTTCTACAGTTTTGTATTTAGTTTCTATGCTAATTTCATGTTGTAGGATAAATTCACTAATAATCTCATACTCTTGAATAGAGTTAAGAATTATTAGATTTGATTCTAAATTTTCATGAGAAACACTTTCTAGCTCTTCTAATAGAGTGGAACTTTTTGATAATTCAATTATACACTCAATTTTCTCGTCACTTGAAATTAATCTAGTTTTTCTGAAATATTTTTCAATTTGTTTTCTAAATATTTTTGGAAGGTTTTCTTTAGTAATATAATGCAAACTAGTTGTACGATTACAAATTAAGTAATCTTCAAATATATATTCATTGATAGGTGAGACATCAAAACAACGTCCACTATTGTCTTGCTCAATAATGGAGTCTAGCAGAAATTTTGATCATAATACGCTCTATATTCTCTTACAGCTAGTGGATCATCACAAACATGACTGATCGAGTCAATGGGATTTCTTCTTAAGCTCTTTCTATTTCTAGTGTGGTTTGGGCAAGCCGTCATAACTTGCAAATAATCCATCCCTGATTTGGATCGAATTCTTGCATATGCTGATCCGTCGTTCATTGCTTTTATTTCCATCCTCATTTCAGCTATAAATGACTGTCCAAGAATCACTTCATATGAACAATTATCTTGAACAAAGACGTGAAACTCTTCTCGAACACCACCTATCATAATAGGCACATTTGCACATGCACCCAAGAAAATACCAGAGCCATTATCAGCAGTTCTCATCCGCCAACCGTGCTCTTTATCAATTGGTCATCTAAATTTGTCAAAGAACTTTTTTGAAATCACGTTTATCTCTGATCCTGAGTCAATAAGAGCCAAAGCTAAACAAGAATCCTTCTCATCTCCAATTCTAATCTTTACTTCTGGTGTGCCTCGTGCCCAGAAGGTAGAGTTGTATTTACTCTCACTTTTTAACATTTCTTCATCTGGTTGTATAGGACCTAGAAAATTTCTATTTACACTACCCGTTGTAAATTCATCATTATCCTCATAGTCACTTTCACTAAATGTAACTACATCATTCATAGCTAAGGTTTCCTCTACCACGTCTTGCATGTCTTCGTCTTGAGGTAAAGGAAAGCGTCTTCTCCTAATAAGTCGAATAAAACTGTCCTTGAACTCCGGTTTTGCAATGGAAAACACTTGCTCAAGTGACATCGTTACTTGACTTTTTAGAAGAATGTCATTTAAAATCTCCCTAGCATCATTTTTCTTTTCGAGCTCAGAAATCATAATAGCACGTGGAGCTCTTCTACACTTTTTCTTCCCTTTCTCTTCATTTTGCTTTTGATCTTCTTTATTTTCAGGTTTAGAGGTTTCCAATTTCTTATGTTCTTCTTGCGATTGAACATTTTCATCGGTCGGCTTTTTGCCTTCCTTTATCATTTTCCTCTTCTCTTCTTGAATAAATTTGATTCATCAAACTGAACTTTTTTATCCGTTTTCTTTTCATCTTCTCTTGTTTGTCTCCTAGTTACCCTCCTATCACCTTCTTCTACATTATCCTGTTGATCTTCTCGTCTCCGTTTTTCCTCAACATTAGCAATGTGAGAAAAGACAGAAGATTGATCTACAGGAGATTTCCATGCGGTCATGTACATTATCTCGTCTCTAGCTCGTACCAGTGCCTCTATTGAATATGGATTTTGGCTAGGCATTGAAGAAGGCCTATCCTCGACCGGCTCTAGTCTTGGAGCCGAAGTACTAGCAGTTGCATATGAGATTGTTAAATTTTCGTAAAGCTTTTTCATTCCACCTTTGCCCCAATTGACGGACAAAGGAAGACATGACCTAAAGTCACATAGTCTTCTATCTATTTCTACGACTACTTGATTTGCCTTAGCACTTTTTAATTCTTCACAAGCAATTGATGCGTACTCCTGACTATCACACCAAACACAACGCTTCACACCAGTCCATCTTCTCTCATTGTTTCTTTGAAAGGGTGGTTGTACAGCAAACTGAGGAGCTTGTTGAGAAGCAAAGTGAGGAACTTGCTGTGGTACTGGCTGAAAGACTGGTTGAGGTGGAACATACTGAGGCATAACTTGTTGATTAGGCAGAGCTTGCCTTGCACCACTACTAGTAGCCCCTAGATCATTAAAGCTCATGGAGTAAACTTGTTTATTCAAATTAGCAACCTCTTTTGAAAGAGCTACTTGCATGTTCATGACATTTTCCATTTGCTTACATAGAATATCTAATTGAAATTCTATGGGAGCTTTAGAAGCAGTTGCATTATTAGCCGTAGCCGTAGTAGCAGGCATTGGCATGTCAACTTGACTTATAGCAGGAGTTTCCCTTGGCTGAGAAGCATTAGGTCTAGAATATAAAATCGTTTGCCTTTGCTTCATTTCAGCAACAACCTCTATCTCCTTTTTAACGTTTTCCCAATCATTAGTTAGCCCATACCTTTTTCCTGGCTCCTCTATTCGTCTTTCAATTTCAGCCCTATCTTCAGGATTAAGTATCTTAAGCAAATATATAATTACATCTAGATTAATAGCATTTCTATCATCTTCGAGAAGTTGAGCCAGACGTCTCATAAACTCACCGTGAAGATGAGTTGAAGACTCATTACTCTTAACAGTGTTTAACCACCGCAGAAAACCTTTCCGACTGTGCTGGCTAAAATCCTGGAGATAGAACATTTTATGAAGTTCCTTTCTAAATTCCTCCCATGTTTTTTTAGCATGCTCTTGTATAGATTCTAGAATTGAACTAGAAACTACACGTCCAAATTATTTCACTAGTACATCTTCAGGTAATCCCTGGATTTGCACTTGCTCCTCAAATGCATCCAGGTATTCCGTAATGTTCAATCCAGTAAATTTTTCTTTTTCTTTTAGAATAGCTTGGACTGTACGTGTCCCTCGCTTTTCTATATTCATATTCTTGAACATCTCCTCCATTTTGCGTTCTTGATAACGCTTCGAATAGAGAAGAAGTTCCCTAATAGCCAGATCTAATTGCTCTCTAAATTGCCTAAATCTTTCACTAGTTGATAAAGCCAGGAATGTTGGCTTTATCCTAGTCCTAGGCTTTTACTAATTCTAATCTTCTTTTCTAAAATCTTTTTGATTTCTAAACCCTAAATTATGACTTATTTCTTATATTTACTCTTTTTGAATTTAAGTTTTTTAGAGATTTTAAATTTTTTAAACTTTTTTAATTTTAAAGGGTTTTTAATAAGGTTATTTTTATAAAATAAATTTTCTTGATTTAAGTCTTTTAGTTTACTATTAATTTCTTTAAAATTAATTTCTTTGAAAAAAATAAAAGCATTAACTATAAGTTAAAAAGAAACCTAAATTTAAACTATTTTTATGCTATAAGCTTTCTTTTCATGCAATAAAACAAACAATCTTGCTTTTTCAAAACTTAAAATCTTTTCTTTTTGATGATGCAAAAATAATGGCTTTTCCTAAAATGCAGATATTTAAATGCTTTAAGTAAAAATTATATTTCCTAGATACAAAAGAAAGATTCAAATACTCTTTTAATGCTAATATGAAAGTGCTTAGATCCTAGTGTAGATGAAAATAACTTTTCTTTTTAAATGGTGTGTGTAAACTAAAAATAAAGAACTTAAAATAAACACCTTACTTGATGATATCTTTGCTGAAGAGGTTCGAAAGTGAACATTAAAACAATCTTAAACACAAAACTAAAATGATCATGAATATATCTTGATTCTCTTGAACGTTGAGGGGGCGGGGGTTTGAAACGACGAAGCTCCACCAGTTGGAAATCCTTCTTCCACGGTTTTGTCACAGCTTCAATCTTCAATTTTCTTGCATACCAGAAGAAGATAAAATTAAATTAAAACTGAAAATGCAACGTAAGTCCTAGGCACACTATTGTCACGCTTCACGTCGGGTTCACCAAAGCTGTCGTAGAGGGGTGTGAAGGGAGGCTGACGTGCATCTACAAGATTCGCGCTAACCTAACCGTGTGACTGCACGTAGGGTGCTTCTAAGTATGCCTAGGGCCCTTGGTTGATTTTTTCAGTTTAGATGTGATAAAAACTATAGATTTCTAATTTATGGGAGTGCAAATTAAGAACTATTTTTTTAGACTAATAGCTGTAAGGACGACCGTTTCTATATCTTTCTATAGCTTCTAATTGATAAGACAAAACTAAGTTCTCGCTTGTAATTTTATCTTTAACAAAGTCAACTTCTTCGTTTTCAGTTTGATTTGAGATAGGTTTTCTAACTAAATTAGGTGGGAATAAGTCTTTCTTGTCCTCCGGTTCTGGCAAAACTATGGTAATTAAAGGTAAAATTCTAGAAATAAGATGATCGTAATCTAACGTGTGTAAAGTTTCGTTAACTACTTTATCTTTAATAATTTCAATTATTATATTTTTGTTATTATTCGAACTATCAATTGAAGTCGGAAGTAGTGTTCCTATAATAAAGTTTTCTAATTCTTGATTCTTAATATCAGAATCGTTTGTAGATACTAGTTTAGAACTACTTGTAGATCCTATCTCTTTCGACATACGAAATAAAAAAGTAAAGATCTCAATTAATTTTCAGAGAAACAGTATGAAGAATTTCAAAATCAATCTTATTTAAGCCTATACAAAACTTAATTATATCGAAAAGTGGAAGTGCTAGAAATCTTTAGAATTTTAAGCGTATACAAAAGTTTATAATAAGTGCTAATACAATTCTCTTAATAGATAATCCTATACAATTCTCTTAATAGATAATCCTATACGCTCGAGGGTAGGGGCCGTACGACGATTGCCACACACTAGAGAGTGAGAGGGCGAGGCGCCTGCTGCGCAGATGCCGCTCGCCGAATAGTGGTAACGACGCACACCAGAGGGGCGTGATCCGACCCCACGCCTATTCTTCCCGTTCGCTTCACCTCCTTCTTCCCGACACCTGAACTCGATGTGAAGCGAGGCGGTTGCCCAGTGATCCTCGACGCGTCACCTACTCGTTGAGAAGATATACAGGAACCTCGACATCAGATCGGATATTCCAGGTAGGAGCATTTTAACTTATTTGCATTGATTCTACGCACTTTAAGGAGAAAGATTGTTTTATTGCCTAACTTTGATCATCCACTTTCTGCATTAGTTTTGATCATACGAGTGTGCACTTTTCCATTGAGGCATAGATTAAGGATCCACTTCTCAGCTTAGATCATAAGAAGAGGAAAACGAAAATGAACAAAATGATTGAGGAACAGTTTAGGAGATATGAAGAGCGAATTAAGGAAATAGAATTTAACACGAATGAATCTATAAAATCAAAGTTTGGTATTCTTATGACCCTAATGCAAACTATAAATGCAATATCAGATACTATTCAGTTAATGGGCATAACTATTAAAGATGTAAAGAAGGAAATGGAATCTGAGATTTTTGAATTGAAAAATAAAGTTGACTTGTTGACAAACCAAGTTCACAACCTACAAGTATCAAAGTGTGACTATGAACATGTGGTTAAGGTCCAAGGAATATCTGCACAGAAAGATTCATTAGGTCTTAGAAGAACCATGCCTAGAGTGATACCTAGGAAATCAAGTTGGGTTGAGAAGAGACCTATACGTTGCTTTTGGTGCAATCACTCTGGACATATTTTTTGGGATTGTTTAGCATATGAGAGTGCATGCAGACATAGACTTGTAAGTGAGCATGAAGGTAAAATTTATAAATATCAAGACGAATCACCTTTGCATTTGAATGTAGGAAAAGGTGGGATGAAGAAATATTTTGAAGAGACCAAAACTAAATCTAAGTCATTCCAAAAGATATGGAAACCAAAGACTAGTGAAGATAATAGATTTGATGAACAAAAGAGCATGCTATCTATTGAGAATCAAGAGAAATCTATTGAAGAGACCAAAGGTAGACAAATCAAGGTTGAGAAACAAAATATTGAGCAGATATTGAGAGAGCAAATAGAAATAGACCATAAAAGAGAAAGTGATAGAGAAATACAAGAGAAATCAAAGAAAGACCAAGATGTATTTATTTCATTTGATAAGAAACTTTTAACTAATGAGAATCTTTTTGATCAAGAGAAAGTTGCAAAATTACAATCCCAATTAAACTTTGATAAATAGATTGAAGTAGAGAAGAGTAAAGAAGAAGCTCAAGGAGATGTAAAATCTGACAAAGAAGTGAATGAAGCAGAGAAACAATTGCTTGATGATATTATTGCGCAAATTGAGGGGAATGTAAAGACGAGTGCAAAGACTTCTAAGTCTTTGAAGAAGAACATGAGAAGTAAAAATCTAACTTTTCAAGATATATTTGCAAATCTTGAATGATGATTGAAGAAATATCATAATGAAACATACGAAAATGATCAAGGGCTATTGAACGATAATGATTGATGATGGTTAATGATAATGATAATGATTGACGATGAATATGATGATAATTGATGATTTATGATGATGATAATTGATTGATGAATGATTAGTAATTGATGATGATAATGGTTTATGATGATGGATGATGAATGATTAGTAATTGACGATGGTTTATGATAATGATTGATGATGATTAGTGAGTCATGATGATGATGAAGATGATTAGTGATTGATGATGATTGTTGATGATGAAGGATAGTGATTGATAATGAAAATGATGATGATTGATGATGTATGATGATGAATGATGATCAAAGATGAGTGTATGGTGATGATGGTTGATGATGATGATTAATTATGATGATTATGATGATGATGATGATGATGATGATGATGATGATACTGGAGGATGCTCTTGATACTGAGATCGATGTTAATGAAGAATCAAATTAAAAAAAAATTGGATCGATCAACGATGAAGATGGAGCTAGAATGACTAGGTGAAATATTTCTGATTTGAGTTTTGTTTTCTTTCTGATAGAGCATATGCATTGCATTTGTGTGTGTGATAAAGATATGTATGAATTTAAGAAAATCATATAGAATGAAGATAGCAAATATCTATTATGGGTTTGCATGAAGCATGAAGGACTAGAAATTATTTGAATGGAATCAATGAACAGATTAGAGACTTTTGAGAGTGAAAGCTTGGGACTCTTTGGGTCCTACTATTCATTTCTTACGAGATCTTACCTCCATATGGATCATGATTTATGAAAAACCTTTATACTCAAGCTAGCGATGGGCTAGTAGGCGGGTGGAACCACCTTGGTCAGGCAATCAAGGCTACGAGCCGTAGCTAGTTTTGTCGTAGGCCTCACCTATTTGTTGTCATGCGCCTGCATGGGTCGGTAGGCAAGTGGAGTCACTCTAGCCGGGTGGTCAGAGCCACGAGCTGACGTCGATTTCATGTAGGGATGACATTGTGTATGTCGTGCGCTATGTCGGATTGACAGACAGGTGGGGTAAACTTGGTCAGCCATACAATTCCATGAGTCGCACCCGATTTCGACATAGGATGATTTGTGAAATGAAAGATAAAAAGAAATGTTGAGCTGAGATGAAGAGAAAAAGAAAAATAAAATGAAAAAGAAAAAGGAAAATGAAAGAGATCTAATGGAGGATTGGAGAGTAGGAGATAAATAGTAGGAATGGAGGTATATTCTACAAACAGAACTAGTAGAAACATAAGTATATGCTAGTACTTAGAATGAGCAGTTTGATCTGAACCACTTGAATGAACAGAAGATCTTGAAAGCCAACGGTTTATTCATGTGATGACTTGTCAGATTGGAGATGCAGAAACATAATATAATATTTCTGAAGCTTGAATCTACCTAATTTTCTAAAATTCATACTAATCTTTATAGAGCTTCATGGAGTGCATGAGATCACGTTTTGATTTTTCAAAAGAAAAACATAAAAGTAAAAAGAGTTTTCAAAAAGAACCCTGATATGCTTCTGTTGGATCTTGCAGGTTGGCCCATCAGGATGATGTGTAGGTTTAGTGGGGGCGAATGTCGGGATGAAATCCCGCAAAGAAGTGTGCCTCATTTTTTCAAAGTTCATTGATTTTATGAGTTTAATGTGATGTTTCGATGGAGAGAAGGGTAATTTGTGCATATTTTGGTTGATTTAATTGACTGTGAGATGTGAAACCATGTGATTTTGTAAATAGTCCATGAAATTCGAGTCTAGCCCCATGGAAACCCTAGGTTGGAACCTTAGTTTTGCCATCTACCATAAGTCTAGCCCTTCAAAATAAAAAGAAAAATAAAAAAGAGAAAAAGAAAAAGATTCAAAAATAGAACGAAGAAAATTGGAAAAATAAAAAGAGAAAACCAAAAATAGAAATAAGAGATAGGATTTTCCCAAAATAGGAGATGACCATGCAACATGATTCTGAAACCTATAAGGAGGTTAGAAGATTCTAGAGAAGTCCTAGAGGAGGGAGAACCTATAAATACGTATCCAAACCTCATTTGTCTCTCCTCATGGATTGTTTCTATGGATCTTCTCTCCAGGTAATCTTCTTACTCTTTTCTTATTCATGCTTTTCATGTCCATGTTCATTAGTCTTCAGGATAGAGAGAGATGCAAGTTCATCATTTTGTTTTATTGCAAATCCATCGCCCTTTTTTTTGTTGTTGTAAAACCTACATGAGATCTCATATTGATGTCTTCACCAATTGTTGGAGAACATGACTATGAATGTAGAATTAAAAGTTAGATTGATGTCTTCACCAATTGTTGGAGAACATGACTATGAATGTAGAATTAAAACTTAGAGAGAGGTAACTTCGAGAGAGAAAGAGAGGTGTTCCGCTGAGAGAGAGAGAGGGTATGATTGCAAGGTATGCAGAGAGAGAAGTTGGCAGATATATTACGGGCTGCCGCACGAACGCCAGAGAGAGGTGGAGGAGGTGCTGCTGCGCAGTCCGTGAAAGAGAGAAAGAGAGACCCCGGATGGGCTATTGCCTGATTGCGCATAACAGGAGAGAGATAACCAGGAGGATCCGAACTGTTGCTACCCTCCTCCATTATTTCGTTTATCATGTTGTTCAGAGAGTACTTGAGCAGCTACACGATTATAAACTTTAAAAGCTATAAAGAACTTAGAAAGTTCGATTGATCAAACACCATTAAAGGATGGAGACAAGCTTTATGCGCCACTTATGTGGGAATCTTCCAGACATGAAGTATTTTCCATGTGAATTCTAGAGGTTCTCGGTCAACAACAACTTTTGATCATGCATGTATGCACGGAAGAAACGATAGACCCTCAGAGAAATGGTGGTCGGATCCAGAACTGCAATGTCTATGATTGATGGCGGTTGAAAAAAGGAGCTCGCACAGAGCGCGTAGGGGTTGCACAGCATGTGCCTGACTATGTGATCGCGACTTCAACTATGTGGTAGTGAATTAATGTTTTTTTGCAAATAAAAAAATTCTATTAAAGAGCTTCAATAATTAGTGATCACACAATTTCGACAAGGATTGAAAATAATATTCTTAATTACTATCAATAAAAACATTGTGCCTTGTTTCCTGCTGTTACAAAAGCTCAAGCATACATACATAAAACGACATACATATACACATGCATAGGAACAGGCCGCACATACACACACGATCAAGCACATATACATTGTAAGATATCACATGCATACAACTCATAAGTATAGACATGCTCACATAAAATTTCTATTTAGAACAATGAGAGAGATCTTAGGCAAAAAAAAAAATTTTGCATATATTTGCTTCAGCTTGTAAACGCAGCACAATTGCGAACGTTGGAGAGCTCTTTGATCAGATGCATGAAAATGCCAATCGAAGAGTCTCCAACGTTTTAATTTTTTTCTTGTCAAGAGACCATCGTGTAACCGATGTTACGTGTCGAGTTGGCGTCGCATAAGCGACATGTCTTAGCATTGCTTATGCGACGCCAAAAAAGGGTCGCTTATGCGACGTAAAAAAGCATCGCTTATGCGACGTAAAAAAGCATCACTTATGCGACACTTTTTAAAACCGTCGTGTTTGCGATGCTCTATGCGAGCGTCGCAGAACCCGTGGTGCCACTGGTCGCAAAAAACGTCGTTTGGCTCGTTGTTTAATCGACAGTTTGCACGCGATGCTCATTACAATGCATTTTGCAATTTTATAGCCACAAAATTGTGTCCCCTTAACCGTCGTTATACGCCCGTATTCCTTGTAGTGTCAGAACTTAATTTGGAAACATTTAGAACCACTCTTCCATGATTTGACTTCAGTATATCCATATTTCAAGCTGATAACAAAGTTGGAGTCAACATACACATCGTCCCATGCAAAGAAAATCCCAAGACTGGAAATCCGCGGGTTTATAGGTATAAACTTTAGACATTCATTACACATAGAAGTGTATTGAAAATATGGTATTGATTAAAATTAACGGCTTCTCTAAAATTTTCGACCACATGATTTACTAAGGTCAGGTCATTGAGATTCATATATACATCAATTTACTCATAGTAGCACATAAGCAGACATGGAGACATACATGTTAACCAAAGAACTAAGGATCTTATACCCACACGTACAAAAATAAACAAACAAAGGTAAGTTTGTTCAGGAAGATGATCACAAGCCCTTTTTATGCACATGAAAATGTAGCAAATTCATACACAGATATGCTCACAACTTGTACAAACTAAAAGAAAATAATTGATCATTAGATTAAGCAATTGCCACTTCAGATAATGGCCCATATTTATTGTTCATGCATATAAGCTCAAAGGCTGAAGGAAAAACCTAGTTAAGACAAGAATCCATCGCTCTTCGAAAAGGAGTGTGGCCATGTACCGATTTAGTTTAGTTTAGTTTAGTATGACATATGTGCTAACTCTTGACTCTTGAGATCAATAGAATAGTATCTTTCAAAGAAACATGAAAAAAGAGGCAATTCTTCCATTGTTCCCATAAAATACTCTTACACTATTTGTGCAGAGAGCTGAATTTCAAATTCTTTGATGTATGTCCACACCATAAAGTCTACATTGAACCTCATATATATCAACATCTTCTCTTTGAATGATCATGCATAGATGCAACAATTGAGCATCCTTAGGTCTTATATAGAGCCTCTCCCTCTTCAGATGTCACCCGCTCTTCTCTTCCATGTTCCAATTCTTGTCACAACTTATGTATACATGTGAATCTCTCCCTCTATCTAGTGACCAAAACTCCATTTCTTATGCATAGAAGATAGTTCATTCTTTGAAAACTAACAAACAACAAGTGCATGACCTTGTATGGATTGTGACACTAGACTTCTACTTCATTGATCCTAGCCCTCTTCTCTATCTACTCCCTAATGTGTTTCTCTCCATAAGCTAATGTGGAGATTTTTTTTTTCTCTTCTTTGTAGGTCCCTCATTCGAAATAGAGCTGCCCTTTTAAAATTCCTTCATGTTCCTAGGTTGAGCAAACAAATTTGTGCAAAAAAAACCGTTGTTTCTTATCAGGTTAACGACAATCAAGATGATGATGGCCGCTATCTTGTAGCATAGGACAGCGCATATCTGAGAATGTGAAAAAACGAAAATTTAATTTCTAGAGAAAATCCATTTATGTAGACTAACAATCTATCTATTCATAGTAATCAAGATGAAGATGATGTTTTTTGAGCTAGAACTGTGAATCTGAGGTTGTGTGTTATATTGAAATGCCGTTCCACCATCTTTTATGTAGGCAAGGATGTCTAATTGTCCAATTTGTCTAACTTGATATGGTTTATGTAAATTGACCCACATGTTGTATATTTTTGTACGTAGAAATGAGTCTCAAGAAGTAACACTCGATTGATAATCTAGATTGCAAATAGCAGCAGCTTCCACAAGAGGATTAGATTACTTGCATAACTCAAGCAATAAATGTGTTCATGGTGGCATTAAGCCTTCAAACATCCTCCTCCACCATGATTTTGATGCATGTATATCAGATTATGGACTAGCTCCCATCTTTTAGCAATCATATGAGTGAATTGTATACTTCTTAGCTCGTTCATTCACTCAACCTCCTTAGATCTAGTAGCTTATCCTAAGCACACACATATACTAATTCCTATTAACTTGATTTATGTAACTATAATTTTTTCCCGTGTTGATTTCTCAATGTCCAAACCCCTCTCAGATCCTTTTCTTATTTTTCTTTTATTTTTGTTTTATTTTCCTTTTTTTTGCACTTCATCACAGCTCCACCTTTTTGCTTTTATATTTATTTATTTACTCTTTTATTTACACAAGTCAGCCTATGCCGAAATTCGGTGTGAGTCATGGACCTATCAACCCTGCCATGTTTATCCCACTTGTCTACCAACCCAACATAGCGCATGACTAACACTGCCAACCCCATATGAAATCGGCGTTATCTCATGGATGTGACCATCTGCCCAGAGTGACTCCACCTACCTATCGACCCATATAGGTGCATACCAATATAAAGTCAGACCATACGATGAAACTAGCATTGATTTGTGGCCCTAAACATCCGACCAAAGTAGCTCCACCCACCTACTAACCCATCACAATGCACTAATGACACATACACACATATATATAGCTCACTAGTATATGAAGGTGACTGCCAAGAGTGAAACCAAGACGAGGAAGAAGAGAGAAGCCTCACAAGATGAGAAGGAATCTTTGTTTGATGTCCCTATTAATTTCAAAAAGTATGAGATAGAAGATAAGAGAGTCATGATAAGGATGCCTAAACAAGAAGCCCTAGTAGGAGAGGCCTATGATAACAAAGACAAAACAAAGAAAATTGTTGTAACTATAAAAGAAGAAGAAGAAAGATGCACATGCATAGGACATGATCTCATTGAGGAAGAGGAACAAGATTTGATTGTCTTGTTAAGAGAATACAGAGACATCTTTGCATGGAGTTACAAAGACTTAAAATGTGTTGACCCTGAGATATGCTCACATACAATTCCCATGACCTCAGAAGCCAAGCCTTCCAAACAGAAGCCCTACACATATAAGGATAATCATGCTGCAAGGATCAAGGAGGAGATAGATAGGTTGATAGAAGCTGGATTTATTTATGAAATAGAGCACACTGAGTGGGTATCCCCCATTGTAGCGCTGCCCAAAAAAGGTTAACGGAGCCACACTTAGAGATAGTTATCTGCTTCCTGTCAATGAACATCTATTAGAAAGAGTGGGAGGCAAGGAAGTATAGATCTTCCTTGATGAATTCTCTAGCTACAATCAAGTAGCCATTGCTCCGGAAGATCAACATAAGATGGATCTTGCTACAGAATGGGGCATCTTTTCTTTTTGGGTAATACCATTTGGGCTTACCAATGCACTTGCTACCTTCAAATGGTTGATATGCCATATGTTCAAAGGATTCTTGCGTAAAAAACTTGGAAGTCTATGTTGATGATCTTTGTGCTCATTCCAACATTAGACAAACCCACATACCTGAGTTAAGACAAATCTTTGACAAATGTAGAGAATATTAGGTCTTCGTAAACTTAAAAAAGTATGTTTTTATGGTCAGGCAAAGGCAAGATTCTAAGGCACATAGTGTCAAAGAATGGCATATCCACAGATGAGGATAAAGTTAGAGCTATTGTAGAGATACCAAGGTGAAAGAATGTCAAGCTAAGGAAGTACAAGCTTTCATGGGGCATTCTAGATATTATCAATGTTTCATTCAATCATAGCAAAGCATTTGTACTCCCTCCTAACTAACTTTGAGTGGACGAACGAATGTGAAAACTCCTTTAAATAGCTTAAGAGATTATTATGTCCAACACCAATCTTGACTATCGCATATTGGAACAAACCATTCCATGTTCATGTGGATGCATCCAATTGTGCAATTGGGTGTGTGTTAGCACAACCTAGTAGTGAGGATAATATGGATCTTCTAATTGCTTATGCGAGTGGACAACTGAATGCAGCTGTACAAAATTACACTACTATTGAGGATGAAGGATTAGGCATGGTAAATGCAGTTTAGAAGTTTAAACATTATTTTCTTGCAAATAAGTTTGAATTTTTTACAGACCATCAAGCACTATAATATTTAGTGAGCAAATCTTGCAATACTGGTTGATTAGTAAGATGGATCCTCTTACTAATGGAATACGACTTTGAAGTTTCGGTTAGGAAAGGCAAGTCTCACTTAGGAGATGATCACCTTTCCAATCGAGTTGCCTATAAAACAGTACTCCAAGACACACCCTTTCAGATGGTGTTTGGCCAAAATGCAGTGGTACCATTAGATTTCATGATATCCACATTGAGAGTAGCACAAGAGCATCAATGGAACGGCGATGAGCTCTCATCTAGAATCTTTGATCTTGAGAAACTAGGTGAGACAAGGTTGAGAGCAGCAGTAGGGATTTACGTAGCCAAGAAAATACAAAATGCATATTTTGATGCCCATATGAAGGATAAAGGCTTGAAAGGAGGAGACTTCGTTTTGGTGTACACCATAAAGCAATATGCATGAAAGTTGGAGAAGCATGGGCATGGATCTATGATCATCAATAGAATCTCAACAAGTGGAGCAAGCCAATTTGCCACCGTAGAAGCCGACATCCTGCCTAGTTACATGAGTGGATGCAGATTCAAAACTATATCAAGAACCCCTTACTGAGGAGATGCTAGACCGACTCAATACCGCAAAGAAACGTTAAGGGGAAGAAAAACGAATTTGAGAAGAAGCGCAGGTAGTAGCCTTAGAATGCATTCAACGAATGAATTTGACAAGACAAGGTAGAGATCAACCTAGGTCTGAGGATTATGAAGCTCCAAGATATCACATGGCCATGTGTGAAGCATAAGGTGTATGTTCCCATAGAATAATTGACCGATGTCCTTTTGTGACCCTAGAGATTGGACAAGGAAATAGTGCAAGGACTATAAGGGTCTTGATTGACTCAGGTGAAGCCACTAGTGTAGTTAGACTTTCTTATTGTCAAGAATTGTAATTAAGCATCAATCCTATAGAAGCATATCTCATAGGATTGGGAGGTGTGGAAACCCCTTGCATGGGCAAGATGCAGCTTCCCATCTACATCCAAGATGTTCTTATGACAATGAAGGTACTAGTGTGCCAAGATGAGGATCTCATTGAACCTCTTGTCTTGGGTCAAGATTAGATCTAGGATCATGCATGGAACCTGAACTTAAGAAGTGAACTTCTTCAAGTTTGGGTAAATCAAAATCGTGTCACCATTGAGTTAGAAAATCAAGCACTCAAGGAACTAGGAAAGGCACCAACTTTTGGTCCTTCTAGGATTACACGTGAAGATAAAGATGTTGCTCTTGTCCAAAACTCTATGATGTCGAATGATGAGGTTCTCAACAAAGGAGTGAGGGATTTGGTGGAACTCTCTTCTTTTCGAAAGATGACCAAGACAAAGCAACCAGGCAAAGAAAGTAGACGGTCTATGCTCATAGTCAATGGAGAGCACAAGACAAGAGGATTCAAAATGTAAAGCAGATCTTGATATGCAAGGGCAAACAACCCCCTATGCAAGTGATAGTACCCCAACCATGCATGATGCCAACTACTCGGGCAAGGACTACAAAGAATGAGTATTCCACAAATCCCCCAAATTGACCTTTTCCATTTAAGTCCCAAAGTGGTCAACGAAGGCTAACCCCAATACTAGACAAATCTAGGTGCCCCATACCTGCTTACATGCTCAAATAGCTTCACATAAGGTCACAAGCCTGCATCCACACTCAAAATCACTCTCATCATACACTTCAAGGCACATATTTGTAATCAATGTCTCTCCACATGAAATCACACCTAAGACTCTCTAGAAATGGGTACCCAAAAAGTCCCATATCCAAGATGACGCATGCCAAAAACATGTGAAGGGCATCACACTCAAAAGTTGGTAGTCACACACAAAAAGTTTGGAGAATAAAACCTTGTATCAAACCATCCGACTGAAGTTTATGAGTCCCATCACATCAGAATAGATGCATTCTAAGTACAGTGCACAGTCAGAGTATGCATCTAGGGATAAACCACTAACTTACTAACTAACACTCACAAGCCACAAGAAAAATCTCACTTACTAATGCATTAACCACACTTACTAATGCAAAAGGACTTCTCATGATATTAAATAACTTTATTCGTACAAACATAGTGTGTAGCCATTAGAGACATATGTAGAAACTTCTATTGGCTAATTTACCTCGAATTCTTTATTTGTTAAACTTTAAAAGCTGTAAACCTCTTATTTCTTCACTTGGGCTTTGGCACATGTGAAGATTCTACATGTTATTCAATCTAGCTCAACAAGCGTCACCTCTCCCTTTATTGAATGACTTGAGGATTCATTCATTCTTGCTAATCCTTTAAAAAATGATAAATTATGATCTTCATACTCTAAAATTGAGCTTTGATGACCATTCGGCTCAATACAAATCCACACCTATTCCTTAGTTTTGATCTTCTTACATATACTGTAACTTCTTGTACGAAGGAATTAGCTCAATAAAAGTTATACCTTTCAACACTTTGAGCTCCTTATTAATTTTGAAGTATCTACAAGTTTTCAATCATTAGCATATATAATTAAGACACAGTTCTCTGATTCAGCCCACACCTTGTGCCTTAGTTCACTATGCACATAAAGATAGCATGTACAACTAGATATTTTGAGGTGTGGGAGATTTAAACTCTTACCATATCTTTATAGTATGTTTTGTTGGAAAAGATGGATGGACACCTCAAGAAATGAGTTGGTATTGCTAATCCTTGCTCTGTAGCAGCCCTATATTACTTCAGAAGTTATAGGCCCTTTTATCTTTCCAATGACACTACATACGTGCCTATGTACTTTGGAAATGATGCATGTAATGATTAATCCAAAAGAGATAACTTCACAAGTCACATGTCATCAAAAACATGTTATTTTGGTTCACACACCTACTAGTTCTTAAGCTCAGTACTCCCACCACAGTAGCAATTAGAAAAATTCATTCTAACGGTATCTAATTAACTTAAAGAGCTAATAATTCCAAGTGAAATTACTTACAATGATTGACTATACACAGAGCAATCAATTTAGAAAGTAAAGCATTACCCCCGACTTTTTAGGAGATGTGGAGAGAAAGACCAGCGACTCCTTTGAGATATTTTTCTCCCAATTGGCTGAATGAAATGCCTTCAAAGTTTGTAATCTTGTAGTAGAACTAGAGCACATTGCAGCGAGCCATAGAACATTGAAAATTATGGAGTAATGACTTAGATATTAGGAAGAAAAGTACATTGTTTTGAGTGAGAATGGCTGAGATGAAGAACAAGAATGATCAATGATAAGATGTATTATACAAAATTGTTTTAAATGATCATTGGCATGAAGAATAAATCCCAATGATAGTGAGAAGTGTAGGCTATAGTGTGAGCCACACAATCTCTATAATTTTATCAACTAAATACTCGAGAAGGGAGTGGTACACTACGACATTAGAACCATCTCTTATAGATGCCTTGCCTCCAAGTTTGAATTCAAATTCAATACCTGGCTTCACCTAAAAGTGCTCCCTCTAGTTAGGAGATATTCCACCAAAATGATTCCTAGCTTTATCTCTTCCAAACTCCACGAGTTTGTAGGCTTTACAAGATTCTTCAAATTTTAAATGACTTCTACAAAGATTAATGGTAAAAACCATAAGCAATGGTTTATATGGGTCTTCAAGCCATTGCACATAATGCTTCTAATGCCCAGCCAAGTGTGAAGGCTTGGCACTTGCATCAGCAGCTCCCCCTCAAGTCAAACATCTTGGCTTGGTATTCTTCATTAGTCCTCTTGAATGTCCTGCAATCCAATCATAGCTTTAAACCTGCAAAGTTTAGTACCATCAAGCGCTTTGGTCAATAAGTCTGCACATTGCATATTAGTGGATACATAAGCCAACTAAATTTCCTTGCTCAATATATTCTCTCTCACATCATGATAGTGGACTTCTATATGCTTGGTCCTAGCATGATAGATAGGATTTGTTGCAAGATGTAAAGAACTTGTATTGTCACGAAAGATTAGTGGTGAGTAAACATGTAGTCCTAAATTTGCATATAGAAATCTGATCCATATGGATTCTTGAGTAGCATTTGCTAAACCCTTGTATTTAGCCTCTATTGAAGATAGAGGAACACTAGGTTGCTTCTTGGAAGACCATGAAATGGGCTTATCACCTGCAAAAGAGAGATAACATGAGGTACTCTTCCTATCATCCTTACAACCTGCCCAATATACATCTGAGTATATTTTGATTTTCAAATCTCAACTATAAGGAAAGTAGAAACCTTGATTTGAGTATCCTTAAGATACTTTGAAATTCTCTTGGCAGCTTCCAACTGAGGTGCTTTAGGTTTGTGCATAAATTGACTTAAGAAACTTACTCCACAAGCAATATCAATCCTTGTTAATGTAGCATAGTTTATGCTTCCAACTATGCTTTGGTATCCTGCAATATTTTCAAGCACATCACCCTCATGAGCACTTAATTTTTTATTTACCTCCATAGGAGTTTTTGCTATCTTTGCATTCTCCAAGTCAAACTTCTTCAACATATCCTGCACATACTTTCTTTGAGTGATGTAAATTCCAGAATTTGTATAGACTAATTCAAGTCCTACTTTAGAAACCCTAAATCACTAATTTTGAACTCCTGCATCATTTGGTTCTTGATCTATTTAATGCCATTGGCATGATTACCTTTAAGTATGATATCATCAACATACACACATAAGTATATCACCTCTGAATTACTTCTCTTGACAAACAGAAAAGTATCTGCTTTGCTCATGATGAATCCTTGATCTTGAAGGTATGTAGTCAACCTATGATTTCATTTCCTAGGTGCCGGCTTCAATCCATAAAGAGCCTTGTTTAGTTTTCACACATAATTTACCTTGCTTGGGTCCTCATAGCCAGGAGGTTGCGACATGTACACCTCCTCTGAAATGCAGCCATTAAGAAAAGCTTTTTTCACATCCAATTGGTACATATTCCAATTCCTTGATCTAGTGACACTTACCAATACTTTGATGGTTGGGATTTTGGCCAAAGGTGAGAAGGTCTCTTCATAATGAACTCCTTGGTTTGTGCAAAATCTTTAGCCACAAGTCTAGCTTTATACCTATGTATTGATCGATCTGAATTTCTGTTTATTTTCTAAATCCATCTAGAACCAATTACCTTCATAGACTCCTTCTTTGGCACTAGCTTCCATGTATCATTCTCCTTGAGTGCTTCAATCTCTTCCTCCATAGCTTCCTTCCATTTTGCCTTCATAATTTGGTGCTTTGGGGATGGCTCAGCCTTGCAAGTTGACAATCGTGCTCTCAACGTAGCTTTTTGAGAATCACTATTGCTGAAAGAATTTGGCATTTGGTTTTATTCAAAAGAAGTGAAGTGATTTTCAACTCTTGCTTTGGCAAGGTCGACCATGTCTCGCCCTCTCAAAGCTTGGCTTTTGACGCTTCATATTCATGAAGATTGTGGGGATAAGCTATATAATCTTGAAGGTTTGTTTCAAGCATTGATTGTAGGTGCTCCCTGAGAAGTGGGAATGTGTCACAATTTCAAGCAATCTTTAAGTGTTGTGTGAAAAGGTTTTCTCTAGTGTACAAGATATTTGAGAGTAAAGGGAAGGTGTTGTTAAGCGCTCCCAGGGTGGTTTAAGTGGCTATCATCTTTGTGATTCCCTGTCAAGATCCTTTGTGTGTGCTCTAGCTTATTCCGATCTGGGATGGTGATGTTTGGGACTATGTCATGGCTGCGATGGCCCTCACCCTCATGATTTGCAACTTGGCACTGACCTAGGGGGTGTTTGGTAACCTGGACCCTAGTTTGGAGGGGAGGTCTTGTGCTGCTCATGAGGCATCAGAGGGGGTTGAGCCACCTCTAGTCTCTCTTAGCAGAGCGGTAGTTCTATCAAAGCAAGAAAGTTTGCCTCATTTGACAACTGTTTGGCCCTAGACCCCCACTCGAATACCTATGCCAGTGGCGTCGTAAAGAGTGGTTCCACTACAGTTTGATTGTCAGCAAGTGTTAGTTCTTATAGACTAGTCATATGTTGTTAGTTTTTGAGAATGAAGAGATGGCTATTCAGGCCCTCAATGTCAGAACCTGGCAAGTTGGGCAGGCGTCCCTTTGCATGTTCAGATGGTCTCCCAATTTTACTCTTGACCAACTAAAATCTCTCCGTTACCCCCTCTGGGTAGAGCTCACGAATCTATCATATTTCTTGTACAACTTCATGTGGGACATTGTATCTCCAATCAGCAAGTCGTTGGTTGCACGAGAGGATATTGGCAGTCTCATCTATGAAGGTGTGAGACACTACCATTAAAGGATGGAGACAAGCTTTATGCGCCACTTATGTGGGAATCTTCTAGACATGAAGTATTTTCCATGTGAATTCTAGAGGTTCTCGGTGAACAAAAACTTTTGATCAAAAGCTTATGCCGCCATGATCCACGCCATTTTTTTAAGGATCTGATCGTATCTAAAAACTACCCAGAAGGTAAAGGTGATATGTGAAAATGTTGAGCAAATGTGTAAAGTAATGAATCTTTTTAAGAGGATTTTTATTTATTTGTACTAACATGTTTTATCCCACCCCATGGATCTCCTGTGTGGAACTTCTTTCCAGGTTATTGCGTGATTGGAGGCTATTGCGGTTTATGAAGTGAAGACAATTATTTGAAGAAGACTTGAAGTAAAGCATTGAGTGAAGACTGAAGCTTGGAAGAAAAGCTTGGACTGCAAAGACCGAAGCAGAGTCCCATGGGCAATTTCTCGCACTATAGCGAGGGGTCTAGTTTATATTCGGTCGATCCGCATTGTAGCGGCGGTATCGTAGAGGGGTGTGAATGGAGGCCAACGTTCATCTACAAGAATCGCGCTAATCTAACCGTGTGACTGCACACAGGGTGCTTCTTAGTATGCCTAGGGCATTCGGTTGATTTTTTCAGTTTAGGTGTGATAAAAACTATAGATTTCTAATTTATGGGAGTGCAAATTAAGAACTATTTTTTTAGACTAAGAGCCGTAAGGACGAGCGTTTCTATATCTTTCTATAGCTTCTAATTGATAAGACAAAACTAAGTTCTTGCTTGTAATTTTATCTTTAACAAAGTCAACTTCTTCGTTTTCAATTTGATTTGAGTTAGGTTTTCTAACTAAATTAGGTGGGAATAAGTCTTTCTTGTCCTCCGGTTCTGGCAAAACTATGGTAATTAAAGGTAAAATTCTAGAAATAAGACGATCCTAATCTAACGTGTGTAAAGTTTCGTTAACTACTTTATCTTTAGTAATTTCTGTTACTATATTTTCGTTATTATTCGAACTATCAATTGAATTCGGAAGTAGTGCTCCTATAATTAAGTTTTCTAATTCTTGATTCTTAATATCAGAATCATTTGTAGATACTAGTTTAGAACTACTTGTAGATCCTATCTCTTTAGACATACGAAATAAAAAAGTAAAGATCTCAATTAATTTCAGAGAAACAGTATGAAGAATTTCAAAATCAATCTTATTTCAGCCTATACAAATCTTAATTATATCGAAAAGTGGAAGTGCTAGAAATCTTTAGGATTTTAAGCCTATACAAAAGTTTATCATAAGTGTTAATACAATTCTCTTAATAGATAATCCTATACAACTTAATAAAGAATCTTCAAATATCGTAATTTCGTGATCTTGAAATCTCGTATGCTTGTGTTCTCGTATTCTCCTCTCTTCAACGATCTGTCAAAAAATCATTAGCCAAAAGAAACATAAGTATGCTTTTAATAAATATATAAACACTCATTGAATACTTCAACATTTAATATATAACTCAAACTTAAATTAACATATGTATACAAACACTTCTAACTTACTAATTATAATGCTTATGAAAATTCCTATGCAAACACACATTTGTTTACATGCAAACATGTATCATACAACATTTCAATAATGTTCATGCATACAAACTTATATTTAATATGCATTAACTAACTTATATCTATTATGTATACACTAATTCATATTTAACATGTATAATACAAAGATGCATTAACATGCATTAGCATATACATGCATCAATATGCATTCATGCACATACTTACATGCATGCTTATTTATCGTAACATACATCATATATTTCCTAACTTGCATATGCATAAATGTACATCATATGTTCAACTAACTTCTATACACATGCATCTTTCATATGCACATGCAGTAATCTATACTACATATGTTCATGCACACATGCATAAACACTTTCATACACATCCCTACTTCAGTTTGAAATTCATTGTTTCATAATTTTTAAAAATCTTCCTTTCCTATCAAAAGGATGTACATATCTACTCATGAAATGCATCAATAAAAACTCACATTAACAACTAGAAAATAAGTAAAGTTTAGAACTCTTTCACCTGATCTTTTTTATTCATCTTCATTGTCGTCCTCCAGAAAGTCTTCGTTCAATTTGAGTTTACTGCTTTCTCTTCTTCTAAACAGCTTTATTCTTCTCCTTGCAATCAAATTCTTTAGCATAGAACCATCAAATTCACGTAATTTATATGTACCTGTTTCATAAACTGAAACAACAACGTAAGGTCCGAACCAACGTTTAGTTAGTTTCCGACGTGCATCGTATTGAGTAGCAAACGTACTATCATATACAAGCACCCAGTCACCACTCTCTATTGGTTGCGGCCTTAGTCTATGTTTCTTATCAAAATGTAATTCATTTTTCAATCTAGATGTTTTTAAAATTTTTATTGCTTCTTTAAGATTTTTATTTCCTTGTTTTAATTGCTTAATTCTAAATGCTAATAAGTCCTCTCTTGAAATGTTATCTTTCCAACCTCAATTCATCCAATTAATTATCTGAGTATGAATGGAAAATAATGGTTTTTGACAGTACATGAGTTCAGCCGGCATAAAACCAGTTGTTCTCGTGTACGTGATGCGATCAGCCCAAAGAGCAAATGGGAGATATTTTGGCCATTCACCAATATCTCCATGGCAAGCTTTCGAAATGGCCTTCATTATGGAAGGATGCCCTCGTTCTATTTTACCATTCACTTCTGGGTTATAGGCAGTTGTAAGAGACAATCGAATTCCATGTTGTGCAAAGAATTCTCTCGCCTCTCTCGCATCTAACTCACCTCTATCCGCTACTACTTTTTCTATATATCCAAATCTGGATAATACTTCTTCCAAAAGGAATACGCATACATTATAAGTAGTATTGGAACGAAGCGCTCTACCTTCGACGTGGTTTGTCGAATCCTCTCATGCAAGAACAATATATCTCATGTCATTATTGCTTTTAGGCATGGTCACAAGATCAACTACCCACTTGTAATGAATACAAGGTGGATAGGTCGGGTGAAGGGGATCTCTATGCTTGAAAGAGGAGTGTAACTGGCACGTACTACAAGTGCTCACAAATTCTTTAACAGTTAGATACATCCTCGGCCACCAGTAGCTTTCCCTAATCTTTCCATATGTAGCTACAAAACCTTTATGGCCAGCCCAAAGGCTTTCGTGCATCTCATGCATAACTTGCACTTGAAAAACCTTCAAACCTAGTACTCTTTGAGGGTTTCGAACCTTACCTCTAGCATGTCTCCAAAGATATCCATCTTTCAAGAAGAAGTTGAAAGACTTCTTCCTGATGTCCCGGAATCGATTTGAAGACCAGCTTGGGGAAGGCTGAAATGAACTCAGATAGTTTCCTATATCTCGCCACTCTCCTTCATAATCGTTTTCTCTAAATCTCTCATAGGCATAGATAGATGTTTCATAATTTATTAAATTAATATGATTATTTAATGCTTCACTATCATTATCGAACTTTGCTCTTGAAAGCATATCAGCAACGGTGTTATGTTTACCGGCTATATGTACAAAAGCAGGATTAATGAATTTAATAAAAGCTATCCATCGTAGCATAGCTATATCTGGAGAGGAAAATTTAGCTATTAAACCTATTAATGGAAGACAATCGGTCTCTACTATTACATTAGCTCCTATAAAGTATTCTTTATCTGTTTTTAAAGCTGTAACTAATCCCATAATTCTCTCTTAATTTGCGGGTAATTCTTTTGAGTATCATGAAGAATCTTCACTCCAAAGCAAATTGTGTACCTTTGTTCCTTTTCATCATCCTGCCCAATGACCCAGCCTATACCAATAGGACTAGTGTCAATGGTTAGGATTACACGCTTATTTCCTGTAAAGTCAATACGTTTCAAAACAGGAGCATTGATAAGAAATTGCTTTAGATGCCTCATTGTTCTGGAATGCTCATTAGTCCAAAAGAATTTCTTTCTTTTTCTCAGTAAATCATAAAGCGCATTCCCTACATGAGCAAAGTGAGGGATCCAGATGACATAGAAAACACATGCACTTAGGAATCTCCTTACTTCACTTACATTGCGTCATCTCTCAGAAATCCTACTAATGGCATCAACTTTTGTTGGATAGGGTCTACGACCCTAATGGCCACATAAATGCCCAACTATAAGCACTTCATTAACACCAAAAGTTGATTTCTCTAGGGAGAAAGTTAGTCCAACCTCTCCAAATATTTCAAATATCTTTTCATAATCTGAAATATGGCTGGAAACAAACTTTCTGCAACCAGATGAATCTAAACTTTCATCCTTTTCTTTTTCCACACACCCTTTTATTGGAATGTCATCAATAAAAGGCATCGTCACTTTTGGGATAAAGTCATGTAGGACCAGATTCATAGCATTCGTCATGTGTGCCACAGAATTCGTGGCTCCTTGTGGTAAAGTACACATACGTACTAACCCCAAAGGAGTCTTCATCGTGGTCACATCTCGACTCTCAATTGCTAATTGAAACTGATCATACCCTAAATACAAGTCTCCCATTGAATAGATGGAGTGACCAGCAAATGCCTCGGCAAACTCATCTACAATGGGACCCGTTCCTACATTCCTAATAGTGACTTTATTCACAGGCTACAAATTCTGAATAAAGCGTAGCTTTCCACTCTTTTTCGGTACCATGAACCACCTATTAGAGTATGGTACTGAGGATGGTTCCACAATTCTCATGGCAATCTTCTCCTTTAACAGTCTCATTAGCTCAGGTAAATGAGCCTTTGGAATTGGAATCGGACGAAGATTCCAAGGAATATGGAGTATTGTTAAAATAATCATCGGAGCTACTAACTTTGGGTCTGCACATCCTATCTCATGAGGGAATAAAGAAAAAGCTTTACCATGACGAACAATCATCTTGGTAAACTGCTCTTTTTCAGTTTGAGAAAGAAATTCATCTCCAAATTTAATAAACTTCTTACTCTCATCAGTAAATATGTGACCTATCTTAGATCGATTTTTTAAGAATAGGATTATTTGATACTCGACGAAGTATGTCATGACTATCTTTGGGTAAGGGTTGAGCTACAGGCTTTATTTTCTTTTCTACAGTTTTGTATTTAGTTTCTATGCTAATTTCATGTTCTAGGATAAATTCACTAATAATCTCATACTCTTGAATAGAGTTAAGAATTATCAGATTTGATTCTAAATTTTCATGAGAAACACTTTCTAGCTCTTCTAATAGAGTGGAACTTTTTGATAATCAATTACAGACTCAATTTTCTCGTCACTTGAAATTAATCCAGTTTTTCTGAAATATTTTTCAGTTTGTTTTCTAAATGTTTTTGGAAGGTTTTCTTTAGTAATATAATGCAAACTAGTTGTAGGAGTACAAATTAAGTAATCTTCAAATTTATATTCATTGATAGGCGAGACATCAAAACAACGTCCACTATTGTCTCGCACAATAATGGAGTCTAGCAAAAATTTTGATCATAATACGCTCCATATTCTCTTACAGCTAGTGGATCATCACAAACATGAATGATCGAGTCAATGGGATTTCTTCTTAAGCTCTTTCTATTTCTAGTGTGGTTTGGGCAAACCGTCATAACTTGCAAAGAATCCATCCCTGTTTTGGATCGAATTCTTGCATACGCTGATCCGTCGTTCATTGCTTTTGTTTCCATCCTCATTTCAGCTATAAATGGCTGTCCAAGAATCACTTCATATGAACAATTATCTTGAACAAAGAAGTGAAAATCTTCTCGAACACCACCTATCATAATAGGCACATTTGCACATGCACCCAAGAAAATACCAGAGCCATTATCAGTAGTTCTCATCTGCCAACCGTGCTCTTTATCAATTGGCCATCTAAATTTATCAAAGAACTTTTTTGAAATCACGTTTATCTCTGACCCTGAGTCAATAAGAGCCAAAGCTAAACAAGAATCCTTCTCATCTCCAATTCTAATCTTTACTTCTGGTGTGCCTCGTGTCGAGAAGGTAGAGTTGTATTTACTCTCACTTTTTAACATTTCTTCATCTTGTTGTATAGGACCTAGAAAATTTCTATTTACACTACCCGTTGTAAATTCATCATCATCCTCATAGTCACTTTCATTCAATGTAACTACATCATTCATAGCTAAGGTTTCGTCTGCCACGTCTTGCATGTCTTCGTCTTGTGGCAAAGGAAAGGGTCTTCTTCTAATAAGTCGAATAAAATTGTCCTTGAACTCCCGTTCCGCAATGGAAAGCACTTGATCAAGTGACATTGTTACTTGACTTTTTAGAAGAATGTCATTTAAAATCTCCCTAGCATCATTTTTCTTTTTGAGCTCAGAAATCATAATAGCACGTGGAGCTCTTCTACCCTTTTTCTTCCCTTTCTCTTGATTTTGCTTTTGATCTTCTTTATTTTCAGGTTTAGAGGTTTCCAATTTCTTCTGTTCTTTTTGCGATTGAACATTTTCATCGGTCGGCTTTTTGCCTTCCTTTATCATTTTCCTCTTCTCTTCTTGAATAAATTTTATTCATCAAACTGAACTTTTTTATCAGGTTTCTTTTCATCTTGTCTTGTTTGTCTCCCAGTTACCCTCCTATCACCTTCTTCTACATCATCCTGTTGATCTTCTCGTCTCCGTTTTTCCTCAACATTAGCAATGTGAGAAAAGACAGAAGATTGATCTACAAGAGATTTCCATGCGGTCTTGTACATTATCTCGTCTCTAGCTCATACCAGTGCCTCTATTGAATATGGATTTTGGCGAGGCATTGAAGAAGGCCTATCCTCGACCGGCTCTAGTCTTGCAGCCGAAGTACTGGCAGTTGCATCTGAGACTGTTAAATTTTCGTAAAGCTTTTTCATTCCACCTTTGCCCCAATTGACGGACAAAGAAAGACATGACCTAAAGTCACATAGTCTTCTATCTATTTCTATGAATAATTGATTCGCCTTAGCACTTTTTAATTATTCACAAGCAATTGATGCGTACTCCTGACTATCGCACCAAACACAACGCTTCACACCAGTCCATCTTCTCTGATTGTTTCTTTGAAAGGGTGGCTGTACAGCAAACTGAGGAGCTTGTTGAGAAGCAAACTGAGGAACTTGCTGTGGTAATGGCTGAAAGACTGGTTGAGGTGGAACATACTGAGGTGTCACTTGTTGATTAGGCAGAGCTTGCCTTGCACCACTACTGCTAGCCCCTGGATCATTAAAGCTCATGGAGTAAACTTGTTTATTTAAATTAGCAACCTCTTTTGAAAGAGATGCTTGCATGTTCATGATATTTTTCATTTGCTTACATAGAATATCTAATTGAAATTCTATGGGAGCTTTAGTAGCACTTGCATTATTAGCCGTAGCCGTAGTAGCAGGCATTGGTATGTCAACTTGACTTATAGCAGGAGTTTCCCTTGGCTGAGAAGCATTAGGTCTAGAATATAAAATCGTTTGCCTTTGCTTCATTTGAGCAACAGCCTCTATCTCTTTTTAAACGTTTTCCCAGTCATCAGTTAGCCCAAACCTTTTTCCTGGCTCCTCTATTCGTCTTTCAATTTCACCCCTATCTTCAGGATTAAGTATCTTAGGAAAATATATAATTACATTTTGATTAATAGCATTTCTATCATCTTCGGGAAGTTGAGCCAGACGTCTCATAAACTCACCGTGAAGATGAGTTAAAGACTCATTACTCTTAACAGTGTTTAACCACCGCAGAAAACCTTCCCGACTGTGCTGGCTAAAATCCTCGAGATAGAACATTTTATGAAGTTCCTTTCTAAATTCCTCCCATGTTTTTTTAGCATGCTCTTGTATAGATTCTAGAATTGAACTAGAAACTACACGTCCAAAGTATTTCACTAGTACATCTTCAGGTAATCCCTGGATTTGCACATGCTCCTCAAATGCATCCAGGTATTCCGTAATGTTCAATCCAGTAAATTTTCCTTTTTCTTTTAGAAAAGCTTGGACTCTACGTGTCCCTCGCTTTTCTATCATCATATTCTTGAATATCTCCTCCATTTTGCGTTCTTGATAACGCTTCGAATGGAGAAGAAGTTCCCTAATAGCCGGATCTAATTGCTCTCTAAATTGCCTAAATCTTTCACTAGTTGATAAAGCCAGGAATGTTGGCTTTATCCTAGTCCTAGGCTTTTACTAATTCCAATCTTCTTTTCTAAAATCTTTTTTATTTCTAAACCCTAAATTATGACTTATTTCTTATATTTACTCTTTTTGAATTTAAGCTTTTTAGAGATTTTAAATTTTTTAAACTTTTTTAATTTTAAAGGATTTTTAATAAGGTAATTTTTATAAAAAGGTTTTCTTGATTTAAGTCTTTTAGTTTACTATTAATTTCTTTAAAATTAATTTCTTTGAAAAAAATAAAAGCATTAACTATAAGTTAAAAAGAAACCTAAATTTAAACTATTTTTATGCTATAAGCTTTCTTTTCATGCAATAAAACAAACAATCTTTCTTTTTCAAAACTTAAAATCTTTTCTTTTTGATGATGCAAAAATAATGGATTTTCCTAAAATGCAGATATTTAAATGCTTTAAGTAAAAGGTATATTTCCTAGATACAAAAGAAAGATTCAAATACTCTTTTAATGCTAATAAAAAAGTGCTTAGATCCTAGTGTAGATGAAAACAACTTTTCTTTTTAAATGGTGTGTGTAAACAAAAAATAAAGAACTTAAAATAAACACCTTACTTGATGATATCTTTGCTGAAGAGGTTCGAAAGTGAACATTAAAACAATCTTAAACACAAAACTAAAATGATCATGAATATATCTTGATTCTCCTGAACGTTGAGGGGAGGGGTTTGAAACGACGAAGCTCCACCAGTTGGAAATCCTTCCTCCACGGTTTTGTCATAGCTTCAATCTTCAATTTTCTTGCATACCAGAAGAAGATAAAATTAAATTAAAACTGAAAATGCAACGTAAGTCCTAGGCACACTATCGTCACGCTTCACGTCGGGTTCACCAAAGTTGTCGTAGAGGGGTGTGAAGGGAGGCTGACGTTCATCTACAAGAGTCGCGCTAACCTAACCGTGTGACTGCACGCAGGGTGCTTCTAAGTATGCCTAGGGTCTTCAGTTGATTTTTTCAGTTTAGGTGTGATAAAAACTATAGATTTCTAATTTATGGGAGTGCAAATTAAGAGCTATTTTTTTAGACTAAGAGTCGTAAGGACGAGCCTTTCTATATCTTTCTATAGCTTCTAAATGATAAGATAAAACTAAGTTCTCGCTTGTAATTTTATCTTTATCAAAGTCAACTTCTTCGTTTTCAATTTGATTTGAGATATGTTTTCTAACTAAATTAGGTGGGAATAACTCTTTCTTGTCCTCCGGTTCTGGCAAAACTATGGTAATTAAAGGTAAAATTCTAGAAATAAGATGATCGTAATCTAACGTGTGTAAAGTTTTGTTAACTACTTTATCTTTAATAATTTCAATTATTATATTTTTGTTATTATTCGAACTATCAATTGAAGTCGGAAGTAGTGTTCCTATAATAAAGTTTTTTAATTCTTGATTCTTAATATCAGAATCGTTTGTAGATACTAGTTTGGAACTACTTGTAGATCCTATCTCTTTAAACATACGAAATAAAAAAGTAAAGATCTCAATTAATTTTCAGAGAAACAGTATGAAGAATTTCAAAATCAATCTTATTTAAGCCTATACAAATCTTAATTATAGCGAAAAGTGAAAGTGCTAGAAATCTTTAGGATTTTAAGCCTATACAAAAGTTTATCATAAGTGCTAATACAATTCTCTTAATAGATAATCCTATACAACTTAATAAACAATCTTCAAATATCATAATTTCGTGATCTTGAAATCTCGTATGCTTGTGTTCTCGTATTCTCCTCTCTTCAATGATCTGTCAAAAAATCATTAGCCAAAAGAAACTTAAGTATGCTTTTAATAAATATATAAACACTCATTGAATACTTCAATATTTAATATATAACTCAAACTTAAATTAACATATATATACAAACACTTCTAACTTCCTAATTTTAATGCTTATGAAAATTCCTATGCAAACACACATTTGTTTACATGCAAACATGTATCATACAATATTTCAATAATGTTCATGCATACAAACTTATATTTAATATGCATTAACTAACTTATATCTATTATGTATACACTAATTCATATTTAACATGTATAATACATGATGCATTAACATGCATTAGCATATACATGCATCAATATGCATTCATGCACATACTTACATGCATGCTTATTTATCTTAACATACATCATATATTTCCTAACTTGCATATGCATATATGTACATCATCATATGTTCAACTAACTTCTGTACACATGCATCTTTCATATGCACATGCACTAATCTATACTACATATGTTCATGCACACATGCATAAACACATATGCATACATGTATTTCAATCATGCATATGCATATAATCATATGTATCCATTCGTGTTCATATGCTTTCATATGCATCTATGCACATGCATTCTTATTTCTCATGCACATATCTTACTCATGTACATGCTACTCACACATTCATAAACAATCATTCATTCATAAACATTTATGCACACTCATGCTTACATAAACATGCACACGCATGCACTTCATATATACATTCTCACATGCATGCATACACATTTAGTTCATTCTATGGTCAAACACAATGTAAAACATCAAGATAGATGGAATATGTGAAAGCGTTGAGTAAACTTCCTCACATTAAAGGTATTCTAAGGTTGTGGCTCTCATAAAAAATAATTAAGAAAGAAATATACACTTTGATAATTAAATATATACTGCGATAGAACGAATATATAGTGAAGCCTATTACATAAAACAACATGTTAAAAAAATTAAGAAACGTAAAACTTCTAAAAGTAATATCTTACATAAGTCTCAACCAGTTATTATGCCTAAAACCTCACTAGAAATAAGCAAACACAATTAACAAACTTTAACTCACACAACTAAGTAAATCTTAGCCCTGATGGATTACATTTTCGGTAACTGAAGCAAAATAGATTAAATTTTCAAAATGAAAGACATCGGTAAAATAAAACAAACGGATTCATAGAAGTTGAAGACTAAAAAAAACATAATTGTATACGTGCAAACGTAGAATCGAATAATTAATCTCTCTCTCTTTTTCTCTATGTGTGTCTATGTGTGTGTGTGTCTAGTGAATTGTTCTTACATCTGGTGAATTGCATACGTATATACTTTGATGGATATAGATATACATAGCTGGTCAGAGAGGCAATGTGTGAGCACGTGCGTAACCACATGTGTTGGAGGACGGCCGTTTTCATAAAGAAATGCAAACCTGTGATTGGATGAATAAAAGCCAACAGGCCACATCGATGCAGGTAAAATCAAGGAACAAACAGCGCAAATTCTGCAGACGCCTTTAAATCAACCTCAAACATTCCAACTAGAAGCGGACCCATAAGACTCATTCAGAGTTTGTACACAATCATATCCGAAAAAATGTGAATTAACTCGACACGCAATGCTATAGCTATCTTCGTATTTTCATGGTCTATATGAAAGAAAAATACATAGTCATCATAGGAACGCACTTGAAAGCATTAATCTGTTCTCAGAACATGAGTATACGAGGAGTGAAAGCCTAAAGGCGGGTTCATGCTGAGTTTCTCTATAGAAATTTGTCTGAACAAGAAATCTACTTCAAAGAAACCATTTTAGCCTCGAGGCATCTAATGCTCAAACTAGGAGGAGGCAAGAATCTTATTGGCAAGATAAGTAAAATTTTATTAGACAAAGGAGCCACAAAGGAAGAATTCTAAACAGATTTTCGAATAAAGGTTTGAAGAGCATATGAATGAACAAATTCTCATCGAACCGAAAAACCCGTAGTGAACATCTTCCTGATGAAGACAGCTTGTGATGAATGAGAACCTCTTTTCAAACTATCGAACATTCTGAATATAAATCTGTATGGGTGCAAAAGAATAAAACACTTCTAAACCAATATATATAAAGTGATTGTACAACCTCTTAGAGTTTCAGGTTTATCAAAACAAACTGCATTCATAAGCTGACATCAAGAACCAATTAGAGGAAACATCTCTGAATAGCCAAAATAGGAATATAAATGTAAGGCTTAACTATAATTGCATTTCATCCTCTCTTTATTTAGTCGATCAAGTCTAGCTTCACCAAATTTGTATATTCGAATGATAAAAAGACTGTAGCTAAGTTCAGCTAAACAATTTTAATTTACCGAAGACCACACACAAAGCATACAAGGACAGACCTCTGATATGCATAATTGAAATGTCTGTACATGAAGTTCCGATTTCTGAACATAAAGAACATAACACATGAATTCCTGAGACTCCTCCGTCATTCATCAAACAATATCATTAACAGCAGCCTATATTGCAGACAGACAACCGATCTTGTAAGAAATCTCATACAATCTCAATTTATGAATATCCCTTGCATTAATCATTAGATACCGTACTGATAATAATCTCTCGTACATACTAGATAATATAAATGAATGAGTTGCTAAGGTCTAATCAATCAAGTATCTAAGTTACGTAGATCGAAATACAGAGAGGCAAAAAGTTCGAAGATTTTTAAGCCTCTCTTCATCCTGTAGATCGCATATACAGGTTGTCTACTAAAATCTATCTTCATAAAAGTGAGCGCCGTCAATCATTCACCAGATCTTTCGCATTTCCTGACCGTGACTCTACTCAAACCTTTCTTTCTCTCTCGGAGGAATTCACACAATTGCCGCTACTAGAAGAGCTAAGGAGGAGAAAGGAAGAAGACTCAGGTTTTCTCTCTCTTCCACAAGAAATCCATGACACAATACTACAAAGATTCATAAATTGACGCATAAAGATTGTAGAAGAAGCTTCTGATGCAGGTCGCGAAAAAAAACAACATAGATAAAACACACACAATCGTCTTCTTTCTCTCTCTCTCTGACTACGTACTTGTCAAAAAATCATTAGCGCATCATAAGCATACAATTAGATATATATGATCGTAAAACTTTACATGCATACCTACGTCTAACTCAACTTAAACTAAAACATACATGCGTACGCCTAACTCAAACTAACGTTAACTCTTACTTTTACACATTGATACGGATGCAACTTCGTCTATGAATGCTACTTGGAATATAAATATTATAGTATTGTTAATTGATAAAAAAAAATAAACCTATTATGCATTGAATAATCTATTTTATCCTGAGAATGCATAATGATTGAATATAAACAGATAAATTTATATATAAATCGTGTTAACCATATTCATATATACTAAACTATTAATACCTAGTGCAAATTGAAATCTAAACATATATTCACATATAATGATGATCTTAATTATTAATGTTCATTCACATGTCACTATATATAAGATAACTTTATATTTGAATAACAATTTTAATATATCCATAAAATCATGGATTCACTTATATATAAAATCTCATGTTCAAGTAAACAAAAACACAAAAACATATAAATATATGTGCACACAAATGAATCTTTTAGGTTTTGATATGAAAATACATACTTATAACAAAAACTCACATTTTCATCTACTCTTATAAATATATGAACACATACCACATCAAGTGCATTTCAAAATATAGATACATATCCTTATAATCATAGGCACATAATTATCTTTATATAATTATGGATATACATAAATCACTTTAGAAATGAACATTAAAAAAAAATGAAGAACCAAGTAAGGGTTCAATTAATCTTCCTTTCTCTATTCAGAACATATTTTCCTCTTTTTCCTGCAGGTACCCAAGAGATAACATTAGTCATTTTAAATCAGTACATTAAAAATTCTGTGAGAGAGATATCATTTAACCGACTCTAAAGCAAAATATTTTTATTTTTCCATATGACAATTCGAGTGAGGAAATCCTTCCGACATTTGCCCCCACCAAACCTGCACATCGCCCTCGATGGGCCAACCTACAGTTCAATAGGAAAGCAGTATCGAATTCTTTTGAAAAATATTTCTTGAAGTATTTTCAAAATTATATGAAATATGCTCCTAAAGGTAAGTACATCTTCTGATAGTCAAGAGAAACGTTTAAAACTATGCAAACTTGAATCACAAACTTTTTCGTTCAATGCATGAAATTGAAAATAAGTTTTAGAAAGTCCCATAGAAATCAATCAAACAGTTGTGATACTTGCTCTTCTATTAACCCGTTCAAAAGTAATAAATATATTATATAAATGGTCTATCCCTCATTCCCTAGCCACTCGCCATATGATGCATCTAACTAACTCCTCTATAGCATAAATCCGCCTCATATTGTCCGTATAGAATTTCAGAAGTGGTTTCGAGACCACAACTGAAACATGATAACTTTTTTTTTTCTTTTCTTCTCTTTCTTTTTCCTTTTCTTTTTTAATTTTCTTTTTCTCATCTTGCAGTAGCCATTAATATACTGCTTGATGTTCTCATTTTTCTCTTTTCTTAATTTTTCTTCGTAACTTTTTTGTTTAAGGGGAAAGGCTTAATCCCTAATCAGAGCAGAGGTTCTAGAGGAATGTTATATTGGGAACTAGGATCTCATTAGCGACATGGGTTGGAAGTTAAGATAGCCTACCTATATAAAATAAACTTACTTCTACTAGGAGTCGCAAGTCAAGTGTTCCCTCTCCTATCCTTATGAAAGCCATAAGGTCTCTAATTCTTATCTTCTCTTCATACACATCCCTACTTCAGTTTGAAATTCATTGTTTCATAATTTTTAAAAATCTTCCTTTCCTATCAAAAGGATGTACATATCTACTCATGAAATGCATCAACAAAAAAAAACATTAACAACTAGAACATAAGTAAAGTTTAGAACTCTTTCACCTGATCTTTTTTATTCATCTTCATTGTCGTCCTCCAGAAAGTCTTCGTCCAATTTGAATTTACTGCTTTCTCTTCTTCTAAACAGCTTTATTCTTCTCCCTGCAATCAAATTCTTTAGCATAGAACCATAAAATTCACGTAATTTATATGTACTTGTTTCATAAACTGAAACAACAACGTAAGGTCCGAACCAACGTTTAGTTAGTTTCCGACATGCATCGTATTGAGTATCAAACGTACTATCATATACAAGCACCCAGTCACCACTCTCTATTGGTTGCAGCCTTAGTCTATGTTTCTTATCAACATATAATTTATTTTTCAATCTAGATGTTTTTAAAATTTTTATTGCTTCTTTAAGATTTTCATTTCCTTGTTTTAATTGCTTAATTCTAAATGCTAATAAGTCCTCTCTTGAAATGTTCTCTTTCCAACCTAAATTCATCCAATTAATTATCTGAGTATGAATGGGAAATGATGGTTTCTGACAGTACATGAGTTCAACCGACATAAAACCAGTTGTTCTCGTGTACGTCATGCGATCAGCCCAAAGAGCAAATGGGAGATATTTTTGCCATTCACCAATATCTCCATGGGAAGCTTTCGAAATGGCCTTCATTATGGAAGGATGCCCTCGTTCTATTTTACCATTCGCTTCTGGGTTATAGGCAGTTGTAAGAGACAATCGAATTCCATGTTGTGCAAAGAATTCCCTCGCCTCTCTCGCATCTAACTCACCTCTATCCGCTACTACTTTTTCTATATATCCGAATCTGGATAATACTTCTTCCAAAAGGAATATGCATACATTATAAGTAGTATTGGAACGAAGCGCTCTACCTTCGACGTGGTTTGTCAAATCCTCTCGTGCAAGAACAATATACCTCATGCCATTATTGCTTTTAGGCATGGTCACAAGATCAACTACCCACTTGTAATGAATACAAGATGGATAGGTCGGGTGAAGGGGATCTCTATACATCCTCGGCCACCAGTAGCTTTCCCTAATCTTTTCATATGTAGCTACAAAACCTTTATGACTAGCCCAAAGGCTTTCGTGCCTCTCATGCATAACTTGCACTTGAAAAACCTTCAAACCTAGTACTCTTTGAGGGTTTTGAACCTTACCTCTAGCATGTCTCCAAAGATATCCATCTTTCAAGAAGAAGTTGAAAGACTTCTTCCTGATGTTCTGGAATCGATTTGAAGACCAGCTTGGGGAAGGCTGAAATGAACTCAGATAGTTTCCTATATCTCGCCACTCTCCTTCATAATCATTTTTTCTAAATCTATCATAGGCATAGATAGATGTTTCATAATTTATTAAATTAATATGATTATTTAATGCTTCACTATCATTATCAAACTTTACTCTTCAAAGCATATCAGCAACGGTGTTATGTTTACCGGCTATATGTACAAAAGCAAGATTAATGAATTTAATAAAAGCTATCCATTGTAGCATAGCTATATTTGGAGAGGAACAATTAGCTATTAAACAAATTAATGGAAGACAATCGGTCTCTACTATTATATTAGCTCCTAAAAAGTATTATTTATCTGTTTTTAAAGCTGTAACTAATCCCCATAATTCTCTCTTAATTTGCGGGTAATTCTTTTGAGTATCATGAAGAATCTTCGCTCCAAAGCGAACTGTGTACCTTTGTTCCTTTTCATCATCCTGCCCAATGACCCAGCCTATACCAATAGGACTAGTGTCAATGGTTAGGATTACAGGCTTATTTCCTGTATAGTCAATACGTTTCAAAACAGGAGCATTGATAAGAAATTGCTTTAGATGCCTCATTGTTCTGGAATGCTCATTAGTCCTAAAGAATTTCTTTCTTTTTCTCAGTAAATCATAAAGCGGATTCGCTACATGAGCAAAGTGAGGGATCCAGATGACATAGAAAACACATGCACCTAGGAATCTCCTTACTTCTCTTACATTGGGACAGCTCTCAGAAATCCTACTAATGGCATCAACTTTTGCTGGATAGGGTCTACGACTCTAATGGCCACATAAATGCCCAACTATAAGCACTTTATTAATACCAAAAGTTGATTTCTCTAGGGAGAAAGTTAGTCCAACCTCTTCAAATATTTCAAATATCTTTTCACAATCTGAAATATGGCTGGAAACAAACTTTCTGCAACCAGATGAATCTAAACTTTCATCCTTTTCTTTTTCCACACACCCTTTTATTGGAATGTCATCAATAAAAGATATCGTCACTTTTGGGATAAAGTCATGTAGGACCAGATTCATAGCATTCATCATGTGTGCCACAGAATTCATGGCTCCTTGTGGTAAAGTACACATACGTACTAACCCCAAAGGAGTCTTCATCGTGGTCACATCTTGACTCTCAATTGCTAATTGAAACTGATCATACCCTAAATACAGGTCTTCCATTGAATAGATGGAGTGACCAGCAAATGCCTCGGTAAACTCATCTACAATAGGACCCGTTTCTACATTCCTAATAGTGACTTTATTCACAGGCTGCAAATTCTGAATAAAGCGTAGCTTCCCACTCTTTTTCGGTACCGTGAACCACCTATTAGAGTATGGTGCTGAGGATGGTTCCACGATTCTCATGGCAATCTTCTCCTTTAATAGTCTCATTAGCTCAGGTAAATGAGCCTTTGGAATTAGAATCGGACGAAGATTCCAAGGAATATGTAGTACTGTGAAAATAATCATCGGAGCTACTAACTTTGGGTTTGCATATCCTATCTCATGAGGGAATAAAGAAAAATCTTTACCATGACGAACAATCATCTTGGTAAACTGCTCTTTTTCACTTTGAGAAAGAAATTCATCTCCAAATTTAATAAACTTCTTACTCTCATCAGTAAATATGTGACCTATCTTAGATCGATTTCTAAGAATAGGATCATTTGATACTCGACGAAGTATGTCATGACTATCTTTGGGTAAGGGTTGAGCTACAGGTTTTATTTTCTTTTCTACAGTTTTGTATTTAGTTTCTATGCTAATTTCATGTTCTAGGATAAATTCACTAATAATCTCATACTCTTGAATAGAGTTAAGAATTATTAGATTTGATTCTAAATTTTCATGAGAAACACTTTCTAGCTCTTCTAATAGAGTGGAACTTTTTGATAATTCAATTATACACTCAATTTTCTCGTCACTTGAAATTAATCTAGTTTTTCTGAAATATTTTTCAATTTGTTTTCTAAATATTTTTGGAAGTTTTTCTTTAGTAATATAATGCAAACTAGTTGTACGATTACAAATTAAGTAATCTTCAAATATATATTCATTGATAGGTGAGACATCAAAACAACGTCCACTATTGTCTTGCTCAATAATGGAGTCTAGCAGAAATTTTGATCATAATACGCTCTATATTCTCTTACAGCTAGTGGATCATCACAAACATGACTGATCGAGTCAATGGGATTTCTTCTTAAGCTCTTTCTATTTCTAGTGTGGTTTGGGCAAGCCGTCATAACTTGCAAATAATCCATCCCTGATTTGGATCGAATTCTTGCATACGCTGATCCGTCGTTCATTGCTTTTATTTCCATCCTCATTTCAGCTATAAATGACTGTCCAAGAATCACTTCATATGAACAATTATCTTGAACAAAGACGTGAAACTCTTCTCGAACACCACCTATCATAATAGGCACATTTGCACATGCACCCAAGAAAATACCAGAGCCATTATCAGCAGTTCTCATCCGCCAACCGTGCTCTTTATCAATTGGTCATCTAAATTTGTCAAAGAACTTTTTTGAAATCACGTTTATCTCTGATCCTGAGTCAATAAGAGCCAAAGCTAAACAAGAATCCTTCTCATCTCCAATTCTAATCTTTACTTCTGGTGTGCCTCGTGCCCAGAAGGTAGAGTTGAATTTACTCTCACTTTTTAACATTTCTTCATCTGGTTGTATAGGACCTAGAAAATTTCTATTTACACTACCCGTTGTAAATTCATCATTATCCTCATAGTCACTTTCACTCAATGTAACTACATCATTCATAGCTAAGGTTTCCTCTACCACGTCTTGCATGTCTTCGTCTTGAGGCAAAGGAAAGCGTCTTCTCCTAATAAGTCGAATAAAACTGTCCTTGAACTCCGGTTTTGCAATGGAAAACACTTGCTCAAGTGACATCGTTACTTGACTTTTTAGAAGAATGTCATTTAAAATCTCCCTAGCATCATTTTTCTTTTCGAGCTCAGAAATCATAATAGCACGTGGAGCTCTTCTACACTTTTTCTTCCCTTTCTCTTCATTTTGCTTTTGATCTTCTTTATTTTCAGGTTTAGAGGTTTCCAATTTCTTATGTTCTTCTTGCAATTGAACATTTTCATCGGTCGGCTTTTTGCCTTCCTTTATCATTTTCCTCTTCTCTTCTTGAATAAATCTGATTCATCAAACTGAACTTTTTTATCCGTTTTCTTTTCATCTTCTCTTGTTTGTCTCCTAGTTACCCTCCTATCACCTTCTTCTACATTATCCTGTTGATTTTCTCGTCTCCGTTTTTCCTCAACATTAGCAATGTGAGAAAAGACAGAAGATTGATCTACAGGAGATTTCCATGCGGTCATGTACATTATCTCGTCTCTAGCTCGTACCAGTGCCTCTATTGAATATGGATTTTGGCTAGGCATTGAAGAAGGTCTATCCTCGACCGGCTCTAGTCTTGCAGCCGAAGTACTAGCAGTTGCATATGAGACTGTTAAATTTTCGTAAAGCTTTTTCATTCCACCTTTGCCCCAATTGACGGACAAAGGAAGACATGACCTAAAGTCACATAGTCTTCTATCTATTTCTACGACTAATTGATTCGCCTTAGCACTTTTTAATTCTTCACAAGCAATTGATGCGTACTCCTGACTATCACACCAAACACAACGCTTCACACCAGTCCATCTTCTCTCATTGTTTCTTTGAAAGGGTGGCTGTACAGCAAACTGAGGAGCTTGTTGAGAAGCAAAGTGAGGAACTTGCTGTGGTACTGGCTGAAAGACTGGTTGAGGTGGAACATACTGAGGCATAACTTGTTGATTAGGCAGAGCTTGCCTTGCACCACTACTGCTAGCCCCTAGATCATTAAAGCTCATGGAGTAAACTTGTTTATTCAAATTAGCAACCTCTTTTGAAAGAGCTACTTGCATGTTCATGACATTTTCCATTTGCTTACATAGAATATCTAATTGAAATTCTATGGGAGCTTTAGAAGCAGTTGCATTATTAGCCGTAGCCGTAGTAGCAGGCATTGGCATGTCAACTTGCCTTATAGAAGGAGTTTCCCTTGGCTGAGAAGCATTAGGTCTAGAATATAAAATCGTTTGCCTTTGCTTCATTTCAGCAACAACCTCTATCTCCTTTTTAACGTTTTCCCAGTCATTAGTTAGCCCATACCTTTTTCCTGGCTCCTCTATTTGTCTTTCAATTTCAGCCCTATCTTCAGGATTAAGTATCTTAAGCAAATATATAATTACATCTAGATTAATAGCATTTCTATCATCTTCGAGAAGTTGAGCCAGACGTCTCATAAACTCACCGTGAAGATGAGTTGAAGACTCATTACTCTTAACAGTGTTTAACCACCGCAGAAAACCTTTCCGACTGTGCTGGCTAAAATCCTGGAGATAGAACATTTTATGAAGTTCCTTTCTAAATTCCTCCCATGTTTTTTTAGCATGCTCTTGTATAGATTCTAGAATTGAACTAGAAACTACACGTCCAAATTATTTCACTAGTACATCTTCAGGTAATCCCTGGATTTGCACTTGCTCCTCAAATGCATCCAGGTATTCCGTAATGTTCAATCCAGTAAATTTTTCTTTTTCTTTTAGAATAGCTTGGACTGTACGTGTCCCTCGCTTTTCTATATTCATATTCTTGAACATCTCCTCCATTTTGCGTTCTTGATAACGCTTCGAATAGAGAAGAAGTTCACTAATAGCCAGATCTAATTGCTCTCTAAATTGCCTAAATCTTTCACTAGTTGATAAAGCCAGGAATGTTGGCTTTATCCTAGTCCTAGGCTTTTACTAATTCTAATCTTCTTTTCTAAAATCTTTTTGATTTCTAAACCCTAAATTATGACTTATTTCTTATATTTACTCTTTTTGAATTTAAGTTTTTTAGAGATTTTAAATTTTTTAAACTTTTATAATTTTAAAGGGTTTTTAATAAGGTTATTTTTATAAAATAGTTTTTCTTGATTTAAGTCTTTTAGTTTACTATTAATTTCTTTAAAATTAATTTCTTTGAAAAAAATAAAAGCATTAACTATAAGTTAAAAAGAAACCTAAATTTAAACTATTTTTATGCTATAAGCTTTCTTTTCATGCAATAAAACAAACAATCTTGCTTTTTCAAAACTTAAAATCTTTTCTTTTTGATGATGCAAAAATAATGGCTTTTCCTAAAATGCAGATATTTAAATGCTTTAAGTAAAAATTATATTTCCTAGATACAAAAGAAAGATTCAAATACTCTTTTAATGCTAATATGAAAGTGCTTAGATCCTAGTGTAGATGAAAATAACTTTTCTTTTTAAATGGTGTGTGTAAACTAAAAATAAAGAACTTAAAATAAACACCTTACTTGATGATATCTTTGCTGAAGAGGTTCGAAAGTGAACATTAAAACAATCTTAAACACAAAACTAAAATGATCATGAATATATCTTGATTCTCTTGAACGTTGAGGGGGCGGGGGTTTGAAACGACGAAGCTCCACCAGTTGGAAATCCTTCTTCCACGGTTTTGTCACAGCTTCAATCTTCAATTTTCTTGCATACCAGAAGAAGATAAAATTAAATTAAAACTGAAAATGCAACGTAAGTCCTAGGCACACTATCGTCACGCTTCACGTCGGGTTCACCAAAGCTGTCGTAGAGGGGTGTGAAGGGAGGCTGACGTGCATCTACAAGATTCGCGCTAACCTAACCGTGTGACTGCACGTAAGGTGCTTCTAAGTATGCCTAGGGCCCTTGGTTGATTTTTTCAGTTTAGATGTGATAAAAACTATAGATTTCTAATTTATGGGAGTGCAAATTAAGAACTATTTTTTTAGACTAATAGCTGTAAGGACGACCGTTTCTATATCTTTCTATAGCTTCTAATTGATAAGACAAAACTAAGTTCTCGCTTGTAATTTTATCTTTAACAAAGTCAACTTCTTCGTTTTCAGTTTGATTTGAGATAGGTTTTCTAACTAAATTAGGTGGGAATAAGTCTTTCTTGTCCTCCGGTTCTCGCAAAACTATGGTAATTAAAGGTAAAATTCTAGAAATAAGATGATCGTAATCTAACGTGTGTAAAGTTTTGTTAACTACTTTATCTTTAATAATTTCAATTATTATATTTTTGTTATTATTCAAACTATCAATTGAAGTCGGAAGTAGTGTTCCTATAATAAAGTTTTCTAATTCTTGATTCTTAATATCAGAATCGTTTGTAGATACTAGTTTAGAACTACTTGTAGATCCTATCTCTTTAGACATACGAAATAAAAAAGTAAAGATCTCAATTAATTTTCAGAGAAACAGTATGAAGAATTTCAAAATCAATCTTATTTAAGCCTATACAAATCTTAATTATATCGAAAAGTGGAAGTGCTAGAAATCTTTAGAATTTTAAGCGTATACAAAAGTTTATCATAAGTGCTAATACAATTCTCTTAATAGATAATCCTATACAATTCTCTTAATAGATAATCCTATACGCTCAAGGGTAGGGGCCGTACGACGATCGCCACACACTAGAGAGTGAGAGGGCGAGGCGCCTGCTGCGCAGATGCCGCTCGCCGAATAGTGGTAACGACGCACACCAGAGGGGCGTGATCCGATCCCACGCCTATTCTTCCCGTTCGCTTCACCTCCTTCTTCCCGACACCTGAACTCGATGTGAAGCGAGGCGGTTGCCCAGTGATCCTCGACGCGTCACCTACTCGTTGAGAAGATATACAGGAACCTCGGCGTCAGATCGGATATTCCAGGTAGGAGCATTTTAACTTATTTGCATTGATTCTACGCACTTTAAGGAGAAAGATTGTTTTACTGCCTAACTTTGATCATCCACTTTCTGCATTAGTTTTTATCATACGAGTGTGCACTTTTCCATTGAGGCATAGATTAAGGATCCACTTCTCAGCTTAGATCATAAGAAGAGGAAAACGAAAATGAACAAAATGATTGAGGAACAGTTTAGGAGATATGAAGAGCGAATTAAGGAAATAGAATTTAACACGAATGAATCTATAAAATCAAAGTTTGGTATTCTTATGACCCTAATGCAAACTATAAATGCAATATCAGATACTATTCAGTTAATGGGCATAACTATTAAAGATGTAAAGAAGGAAATGGAATCTGAGATTTTTGAATTGAAAAATAAAGTTGACCTGTTGACAAACCAAGTTCACAACCTACAAGTATCAAAGTGTGACTATGAACATGTGGTTAAGGTCCAAGGAATATCTGCACAGAAAGATTCATTAGGTCTTAGAAGAACCATGCCTAGAGTGATACCTAGGAAATCAAGTTGGGTTGAGAAGAGACCTATACGTTGCTTTTGGTGCAATCACTCTGGACATATTTTTTGGGATTGTTTAGCATATGAGAGTGCATGCAGACATAGACTTGTAAGTGAGCATGAAGGTAAAATTTATAAATATCAAGACGAGTCACCTTTGCATTTGAATGTAGGAAAAGGTGGGATGAAGAAATATTTTGAAGAGACCAAAACTAGATCTAAGTCATTCCAAAAGATATGGAAACCAAAGACTAGTGAAGATAATAGATTTGATGAACAAAAGAGCATGCTATCTATTGAGAATCAAGAGAAATCTATTGAAGAGACCAAAGGTAGACAAATCAAGGTTGAGAAACAAAATATTGAGCAGATATTGAGAGAGCAAATAGAAATAGACCATAAAAGAGAAAGTGATAGAGAAATACAAGAGAAATCAAAGAAAGACCAAGATGTATTTATTTCATTTGATAAGAAACTTTTAACTAATGAGAATCTTTTTGATCAAGAGAAAGTTGCAAAATTACAATCCCAATTAAACTTTGATAAATAGATTGAACTAGAGAAGAGTAAAGAAGAAGCTCAAGGAGATGTAAAATCTGACAAAGAAGTGAATGAAGCAGAGAAACAATTGCTTGATGATATTATTGCGCAAATTGAGGGGAATGTAAAGACGAGTGCAAAGACTTCTAAGTCTTTGAAGAAGAACATGAGAAGTAAAAATCTAACTTTTCAAGATATATTTGCAAATCTTGAATGATGATTGAAGAAATATCATAATGAAACATACGAAAATGATCAAGAGCTATTGAATGATAATGATTGATGATGGTTAATGATAATGATAATGATTGACGATGAATATGATGATAATTGATGATTTATGATGATGATAATTGATTGATGAATGATTAGTAATTGATGATGATAATGGTTTATGATGATGGATGATGAATGATTAGTAATTGACGATGGTTTATGATAATGATTGATGATGATTAGTGAGTCATGATGATGATGAAGATGATTAGTGATTGATGATGATTGTTGATGATGAAGGATAGTGATTGATAATGAAAATGATGATGATTGATGATGTATGATGATGAATGATGATCAAAGATGAGTGTATGGTGATGATGGTTGATGATGATGATTAATTATGATGATTATGATGATGATGATGATGATGATGATGATGATACTGGAGGATGCTCTTGATACTGAGATCGATGTTAATGAAGAATCAAATTAAAAAAAAATTGGATCGATCAACGATGAAGATGGAGCTAGGATGACTAGGTGAAATATTTCTGATTTGAGTTTTGTTTTCTTTCTGATAGAGCATATGCATTGCATTTGTGTGTGTGATAAAGATATGTATGAATTTAAGAAAATCATATAGAATGAAGATAGCAAATATCTATTATGGGTTTGCATGAAGCATGAAGGACTAGAAATTATTTGAATGGAATCAGTAAACAGATTAGAGACTTTTGAGAGTGAAAGCTTGGGACTCTTTGGGTCCTACTATTCATTTCTTACGAGATCTTACCTCCATATGGATCATGATTTATGAAAAACCTTTATACTCAAGCCAGCGATGGGCTAGTAGGCGGGTGGAACCACCTTGGTCAGGCAATCAAGGCTACGAGCCGTAGCTAGTTTTGTCGTAGGCCTCACCTATTTGTTGTCATGCGCCTGCATGGGTCGGTAGGCAGGTGGAGTCACTCTGGCCGGGTGGTCAGAGCCAGGAGCTGACGTCGATTTCATGTACGGATGACATTGTGTATGTCGTGCGCTATGTCGGGTCGACAGACAGGTGGGGTAAACTTGGTCAGCCAGACAATTCCATGAGTCGCACCCGATTTCGACATAGGATGATTTGTGAAATGAAAGATAAAAAGAAATGTTGAGCTGAGATGAAGAGAAAAAGAAAAATAAAATGAAAAAGAAAAAGGAAAATGAAAGAGATCTAATGGAGGATTGGAGAGTAGGAGATAAATAGTAGGAATGGAGGTATATTCTACAAACAGAACTAGTAGAAACATAAGTATATGCTAGTACTTAGAATGAGCAGTTTGATCTGAACCACTTGAATGAACAGAAGATCTTGAAAGCCAACGGTTTATTCATGTGATGACTTGTCAGATTGGAGATGCAGAAACATAATATAATATTTCTGAAGCTTGAATCTACCTAATTTTCTAAAATTCATACTAATCTTTATAGAGCTTCATGGAGTGCATGAGATCACGTTTTGATTTTTCAAAAGAAAAACATAAAAGTAAAAAGAGTTTTCAAAAAGAACCCTGATATGCTTCTGTTGGATCTTGCAAGTTGGCCCATCAGGATGATGTGTAGGTTTAGTGGGGGCGAATGTCGGGATGAAATCCCGCAAAGAAGTGTGCCTCATTTTTTCAAAGTTCATTGATTTTATGAGTTTAATGTGATGTTTCGATGGAGAGAAGGGTAATTTGTGCATATTCTGGTTGATTTAATTGACTGTGAGATGTGAAACCATGTGATTTTGTAAATAGTCCATGAAATTCGAGTCTAGCCCCATGGAAACCCTAGGTTGGAACCTTAGTTTTGCCATCTACCATAAGTCTAGCCCTTCAAATTTATTTAATTTGTGTATAAAGTGTGAAAGCAAACCTTAATTTAAGAAAAATAAAAAGAGAAAAAGAAAAAGATTCAAAAATAGAAAGAAGAAAATTGGAAAAATAAAAAGAGAAAACCAAAAATAGAAATAAGAGATAGGATTTTCCCAAAATAGGAGATGACCATGCAACATGATTCTGAAACCTATAAGGAGGTTAGAAGATTCTAGAGAAGTCCTAGAGGAGGGAGAACCTATAAATACGTATCCAAACCTCATTTGTCTCTCCTCATGGATTGTTTCTATGGATCTTCTCTCCAGGTAATCTTCTTACTCTTTTCTTATTCATGCTTTTCATGTCCATGTTCATTAGTCTTCAGGATAGAGAGAGATGCAAGTTCATCATTTTGTTTTATTGCAAATCCATCGCCCTTTTTTTTGTTGTTGTAAAACCTACATGAGATCTCATATTGATGTCTTCACCAATTGTTGGAGAACATGACTATGAATGTAGAATTAAAAGTTAGATTGATGTCTTCACCAATTGTTGGAGAACATGACTATGAATGTAGAATTAAAACTTAGAGAGAGGTAACCTCGAGAGAGAAAGAGAGGTGTTCCGCTGAGAGAGAGAGAGGGTATGATTGCAAGGTATGCAGAGAGAGAAGTTGGCAGATATATTACGGGCTGCCGCACGAACGCCAGAGAGAGGTGGAGGAGGTGCTGCTGCGCAGTCCGTGAAAGAGAGAAAGAGAGACCCCGGATGGGCTATTGCCTGATTGCGCATAACAGGAGAGAGATAACCAGGAGGATCCGAACTGTTGCTACCCTCCTCCATTATTTCGTTTATCATGTTGTTCAGAGAGTACTTGAGCAGCTACACGATTATAAACTTTAAAAGCTATAAAGAACTTAGAAAGTTCGATTGATCAAACACCATTAAAGGATGGAGACAAGCTTTATGCGCCACTTATGTGGGAATCTTCCAGACATGAAGTATTTTCCATGTGAATTCTAGAGGTTCTCGGTCAACAACAACTTTTGATCATGCATGTATGCACGGAAGAAACGATAGACCCTCAGAGAAATGTATGTATTTATTTCATTTGATAAGAAACTTTTAACTAATGAGAATCTTTTTGATCAAGAGAAAGTTGCAAAATTACAATCCCAATTAAACTTTGATAAATAGATTGAACTAGAGAAGAGTAAAGAAGAAGCTCAAGGAGATGTAAAATCTGACAAAGAAGTGAATGAAGCAGAGAAACAATTGCTTGATGATATTATTGCGCAAATTGAGGGGAATGTAAAGACGAGTGCAAAGACTTCTAAGTCTTTGAAGAAGAACATGAGAAGTAAAAATCTAACTTTTCAAGATATATTTGCAAATCTTGAATGATGATTGAAGAAATATCATAATGAAACATACGAAAATGATCAAGAGCTATTGAATGATAATGATTGATGATGGTTAATGATAATGATAATGATTGACGATGAATATGATGATAATTGATGATTTATGATGATGATAATTGATTGATGAATGATTAGTAATTGATGATGATAATGGTTTATGATGATGGATGATGAATGATTAGTAATTGACGATGGTTTATGATAATGATTGATGATGATTAGTGAGTCATGATGATGATGAAGATGATTAGTGATTGATGATGATTGTTGATGATGAAGGATAGTGATTGATAATGAAAATGATGATGATTGATGATGTATGATGATGAATGATGATCAAAGATGAGTGTATGGTGATGATGGTTGATGATGATGATTAATTATGATGATTATGATGATGATGATGATGATGATGATGATGATACTGGAGGATGCTCTTGATACTGAGATCGATGTTAATGAAGAATCAAATTAAAAAAAAATTGGATCGATCAACGATGAAGATGGAGCTAGGATGACTAGGTGAAATATTTCTGATTTGAGTTTTGTTTTCTTTCTGATAGAGCATATGCATTGCATTTGTGTGTGTGATAAAGATATGTATGAATTTAAGAAAATCATATAGAATGAAGATAGCAAATATCTATTATGGGTTTGCATGAAGCATGAAGGACTAGAAATTATTTGAATGGAATCAGTAAACAGATTAGAGACTTTTGAGAGTGAAAGCTTGGGACTCTTTGGGTCCTACTATTCATTTCTTACGAGATCTTACCTCCATATGGATCATGATTTATGAAAAACCTTTATACTCAAGCCAGCGATGGGCTAGTAGGCGGGTGGAACCACCTTGGTCAGGCAATCAAGGCTACGAGCCGTAGCTAGTTTTGTCGTAGGCCTCACCTATTTGTTGTCATGCGCCTGCATGGGTCGGTAGGCAGGTGGAGTCACTCTGGCCGGGTGGTCAGAGCCAGGAGCTGACGTCGATTTCATGTACGGATGACATTGTGTATGTCGTGCGCTATGTCGGGTCGACAGACAGGTGGGGTAAACTTGGTCAGCCAGACAATTCCATGAGTCGCACCCGATTTCGACATAGGATGATTTGTGAAATGAAAGATAAAAAGAAATGTTGAGCTGAGATGAAGAGAAAAAGAAAAATAAAATGAAAAAGAAAAAGGAAAATGAAAGAGATCTAATGGAGGATTGGAGAGTAGGAGATAAATAGTAGGAATGGAGGTATATTCTACAAACAGAACTAGTAGAAACATAAGTATATGCTAGTACTTAGAATGAGCAGTTTGATCTGAACCACTTGAATGAACAGAAGATCTTGAAAGCCAACGGTTTATTCATGTGATGACTTGTCAGATTGGAGATGCAGAAACATAATATAATATTTCTGAAGCTTGAATCTACCTAATTTTCTAAAATTCATACTAATCTTTATAGAGCTTCATGGAGTGCATGAGATCACGTTTTGATTTTTCAAAAGAAAAACATAAAAGTAAAAAGAGTTTTCAAAAAGAACCCTGATATGCTTCTGTTGGATCTTGCAAGTTGGCCCATCAGGATGATGTGTAGGTTTAGTGGGGGCGAATGTCGGGATGAAATCCCGCAAAGAAGTGTGCCTCATTTTTTCAAAGTTCATTGATTTTATGAGTTTAATGTGATGTTTCGATGGAGAGAAGGGTAATTTGTGCATATTCTGGTTGATTTAATTGACTGTGAGATGTGAAACCATGTGATTTTGTAAATAGTCCATGAAATTCGAGTCTAGCCCCATGGAAACCCTAGGTTGGAACCTTAGTTTTGCCATCTACCATAAGTCTAGCCCTTCAAATTTATTTAATTTGTGTATAAAGTGTGAAAGCAAACCTTAATTTAAGAAAAATAAAAAGAGAAAAAGAAAAAGATTCAAAAATAGAAAGAAGAAAATTGGAAAAATAAAAAGAGAAAACCAAAAATAGAAATAAGAGATAGGATTTTCCCAAAATAGGAGATGACCATGCAACATGATTCTGAAACCTATAAGGAGGTTAGAAGATTCTAGAGAAGTCCTAGAGGAGGGAGAACCTATAAATACGTATCCAAACCTCATTTGTCTCTCCTCATGGATTGTTTCTATGGATCTTCTCTCCAGGTAATCTTCTTACTCTTTTCTTATTCATGCTTTTCATGTCCATGTTCATTAGTCTTCAGGATAGAGAGAGATGCAAGTTCATCATTTTGTTTTATTGCAAATCCATCGCCCTTTTTTTTGTTGTTGTAAAACCTACATGAGATCTCATATTGATGTCTTCACCAATTGTTGGAGAACATGACTATGAATGTAGAATTAAAAGTTAGATTGATGTCTTCACCAATTGTTGGAGAACATGACTATGAATGTAGAATTAAAACTTAGAGAGAGGTAACCTCGAGAGAGAAAGAGAGGTGTTCCGCTGAGAGAGAGAGAGGGTATGATTGCAAGGTATGCAGAGAGAGAAGTTGGCAGATATATTACGGGCTGCCGCACGAACGCCAGAGAGAGGTGGAGGAGGTGCTGCTGCGCAGTCCGTGAAAGAGAGAAAGAGAGACCCCGGATGGGCTATTGCCTGATTGCGCATAACAGGAGAGAGATAACCAGGAGGATCCGAACTGTTGCTACCCTCCTCCATTATTTCGTTTATCATGTTGTTCAGAGAGTACTTGAGCAGCTACACGATTATAAACTTTAAAAGCTATAAAGAACTTAGAAAGTTCGATTGATCAAACACCATTAAAGGATGGAGACAAGCTTTATGCGCCACTTATGTGGGAATCTTCCAGACATGAAGTATTTTCCATGTGAATTCTAGAGGTTCTCGGTCAACAACAACTTTTGATCATGCATGTATGCACGGAAGAAACGATAGACCCTCAGAGAAATGGTGGTCGGATCCAGAACTGCAATGTCTATGATTGATGGCGGTTGAAAAAAGGAGCTCGCACAGAGCGCGTAGGGGTTGCACAGCATGTGCCTGACTATGTGATCGCGACTTCAACTATGTGGTAGTGAATTAATGTTTTTTTGCAAATAAAAAAATTCTATTAAAGAGCTTCAATAATTAGTGATCACACAATTTCGACAAGGATTGAAAATAATATTCTTAATTACTATCAATAAAAACATTGTGCCTTGTTTCCTGCTGTTACAAAAGCTCAAGCATACATACATAAAACGACATACATATACACATGCATAGGAACAGGCCGCACATACACACACGATCAAGCACATATACATTGTAAGATATCACATGCATACAACTCATAAGTATAGACATGCTCACATAAAATTTCTATTTAGAACAATGAGAGAGATCTTAGGCAAAAAAAAAAATTTTGCATATATTTGCTTCAGCTTGTAAGCGCAGCACAATTGCGAACGTTGGAGAGCTCTTTGATCAAATGCATGAAAATGCCGATCGAAGAGTCTCCAACGTTTTAATTTTTTTCTTGTCAAGAGACCATCGTGTAACCGATGTTACGTGTCGAGTTGGCGTCGCATAAGCGACATGTCTTAGCATTGCTTATGCGACGCCAAAAAAGGGTCGCTTATGCGACGTAAAAAAGCATCGCTTATGCGACGTAAAAAAGCATCACTTATGCGACGCTTTTTAAAACCGTCGTGTTTGCGATGCTCTATGCGAGCGTCGCAGAACCCGTGGTGCCACTGGTCGCAAAAAACGTCGTTTGGCTCGTTGTTTAATCGACAGTTTGCACGCGATGCTCATTACAATGCATTTTGCAATTTTATAGCCACAAAATTGTGTCCCCTTAACCGTCGTTATACGCCCGTATTCCTTGTAGTGTCAGAACTTAATTTGGAAACATTTAGAACCACTCTTCCATGATTTGACTTCAGTATATCCATATTTCAAGCTGATAACAAAGTTGGAGTCAACATACACATCGTCCCATGCAAAGAAAATCCCAAGACTGGAAATCCGCGGGTTTATAGGTATAAACTTTAGACATTCATTACACATAGAAGTGTATTGAAAATATGGTATTGATTAAAATTAACGGCTTCTCTAAAATTTTCGACCACATGATTTACTAAGGTCAGGTCATTGAGATTCATATATACATCAATTTACTCATAGTAGCACATAAGCAGACATGGAGACATACATGTTAACCAAAGAACTAAGGATCTTATACCCACACGTACAAAAATAAACAAACAAAGGTAAGTTTGTTCAGGAAGATGATCACAAGCCCTTTTTATGCACATGAAAATGTAGCAAATTCATACACAGATATGCTCACAACTTGTACAAACTAAAAGAAAATAATTGATCATTAGATTAAGCAATTGCCACTTCAGATAATGGCCCATATTTATTGTTCATGCATATAAGCTCAAAGGCTGAAGGAAAAACCTAGTTAAGACAAGAATCCATCGCTCTTCGAAAAGGAGTGTGGCCATGTACCGATTTAGTTTAGTTTAGTTTAGTATGACATATGTGCTAACTCTTGACTCTTGAGATCAATAGAATAGTATCTTTCAAAGAAACATGAAAAAAGAGGCAATTCTTCCATTGTTCCCATAAAATACTCTTACACTATTTGTGCAGAGAGCTGAATTTCAAATTCTTTGATGTATGTCCACACCATAAAGTCTACATTGAACCTCATATATATCAACATCTTCTCTTTGAATGATCATGCATAGATGCAACAATTGAGCATCCTTAGGTCTTATATAGAGCCTCTCCCTCTTCAGATGTCACCCGCTCTTCTCTTCCATGTTCCAATTCTTGTCACAACTTATGTATACATGTGAATCTCTCTCCCTCTATGTAGTGACCAAAACTCCATTTCTTATGCATAGAAGATAGTTCATTCTTTGAAAACTAACAAACAACAAGTGCATGACCTTGTATGGATTGTGACACTAGACTTCTACTTCATTGATCCTAGCCCTCTTCTCTATCTACTCCCTAATGTGTTTCTCTCCATAAGCTAATGTGGAGATTTTTTTTTTCTCTTCTTTGTAGGTCCCTCATTCGAAATAGAGCTGCCCTTTTAAAATTCCTTCATGTTCCTAGGTTGAGCAAACAAATTTGTGCAAAAAAACCGTTGTTTCTTATCAGGTTAACGACAATCAAGATGATGATGGCCGCTATCTTGTAGCATAGGACAGCGCATATCTGAGAATGTGAAAAAACGAAAATTTAATTTCTAGAGAAAATCCATTTATGTAGGCTAACAATCTATCTATTCATAGTAATCAAGATGAAGATGATGTTTTTTGAGCTAGAACTGTGAATCTGAGGTTGTGTGTTATATTGAAATGCCGTTCCACCATCTTTTATGTAGGCAAGGATGTCTAATTGTCCAATTTGTCTAACTTGATACGGTTTATGTAAATTGACCCACATGTTGTATATTTTTGTACGTAGAAATGAGTCTCAAGAAGTAACACTCGATTGATAATCTAGATTGCAAATAGCAGCAGCTTCCACAAGAGGATTAGATTACTTGCATAACTCAAGCAATAAATGTGTTCATGATGGCATTAAGCCTTCAAACATCCTCCTCCACCATGATTTTGATGCATGTATATCAGATTATGGACTAGCTCCCATCTTTTAGCAATCATATGAGTGAATTGTATACTTCTTAGCTCGTTCATTCACTCAACCTCCTTAGATCTAGTAGCTTATCCTAAGCACACACATATACTAATTCCTATTAACTTGATTTATGTAACTATAATTTTTTCCCGTGTTGATTTCTCAATGTCCAAACCCCTCTCAGATCCTTTTCTTATTTTTCTTTTATTTTTGTTTTATTTTCCTTTTTTTTTGCACTTCATCACAGCTCCACCTTTTTGCTTTTATATTTATTTATTTACTCTTTTATTTACACAAGTCAGCCTATGCCGAAATTCGGTGTGAGTCATGGACCTATCAACCCTGCCATGTTTATCCCACTTGTCTACCAACCCAACATAGTGCATGACTAACACTGCCAACCCCATATGAAATCGGCGTTATCTCATGGATGTGACCATCTGCCCAGAGTGACTCCACCTACCTATCGACCCATATAGGTGCATACCAATATAAAGTCAGACCATACGATGAAACTAGCATTGATTTGCGGCCCTAAACATCCGACCAAAGTAGCTCCACCCACCTACTAACCCATCACAATGCACTAATGACACATACACACATATATATAGCTCACTAGTATATGAAGGTGACTGCCAAGAGTGAAACCAAGACGAGGAAGAAGAGAGAAGCCTCACAAGATGAGAAGGAATCTTTGTTTGATGTCCCTATTAATTTCAAAAAGTATGAGATAGAAGATAAGAGAGTCATGATAAGGATGCCTAAACAAGAAGCCCTAGTAGGAGAGGCCTATGATAACAAAGACAAAACAAAGAAAATTGTTGTAACTATAAAAGAAGAAGAAGAAAGATGCACATGCATAGGACATGATCTCATTGAGGAAGAGGAACAAGATTTGATTGTCTTGTTAAGAGAATACAGAGACATCTTTGCATGGAGTTACAAAGACTTAAAATGTGTTGACCCTGAGATATGCTCACATACAATTCCCATGACCTCAGAAGCCAAGCCTTCCAAACAGAAGCCCTACACATATAAGGATAATCATGCTGCAAGGATCAAGGAGGAGATAGATAGGTTGATAGAAGCTGGATTTATTTATGAAATAGAGCACATTGAGTGGGTATCCCCCATTGTAGCGCTGCCCAAAAAAGGTTAACGGAGCCACACTTAGAGATAGTTATCTGCTTCCTGTCAATGAACATCTATTAGAAAGAGTGGGAGGCAAGGAAGTATAGATCTTCCTTGATGAATTCTCTAGCTACAATCAAGTAGCCATTGCTCCGGAAGATCAACATAAGATGGATCTTGCTACAGAATGGGGCATCTTTTCTTTTTGGGTAATACCATTTGGGCTTACCAATGCACTTGCTACCTTCAAATGGTTGATATGCCATATGTTCAAAGGATTCTTGCGTAAAAAACTTGGAAGTCTATGTTGATGATCTTTGTGCTCATTCCAACATTAGACAAACCCACATACCTGAGTTAAGACAAATCTTTGACAAATGTAGAGAATATTAGGTCTTCGTAAACTTAAAAAAGTATGTTTTTATGGTTAGGCAAAGGCAAGATTCTAAGGCACATAGTGTCAAAGAATGGCATATCCACAGATGAGGATAAAGTTAGAGCTATTGTAGAGATACCAAGGTGAAAGAATGTCAAGCTAAGGAAGTACAAGCTTTCATGGGGCATTCTAGATATTATCAATGTTTCATTCAATCATAGCAAAGCATTTGTACTCCCTCCTAACTAACTTTGAGTGGACGAACGAATGTGAAAACTCCTTTAAATAGCTTAAGAGATTATTATGTCCAACACCAATCTTGCCTATCGCATATTGGAACAAACCATTCCATGTTCATGTGGATGCATCCAATTGTGCAATTGGGTGTGTGTTAGCACAACCTAGTAGTGAGGATAATATGGATCTTCTAATTGCTTATGCGAGTGGACAACTGAATGCAGCTGTACAAAATTACACTACTATTGAGGATGAAGGATTAGGCATGGTAAATGCAGTTTAGAAGTTTAAACATTATTTTCTTGCAAATAAGTTTGAATTTTTTACAGACCATCAAGCACTATAATATTTAGTGAGCAAATCTTGCAATACTGGTTGATTAGTAAGATGGATCCTCTTACTAATGGAATACGACTTTGAAGTTGCGGTTAGGAAAGGCAAGTCTCACTTAGGAGATGATCACCTTTCCAATCGAGTTGCCTATAAAATAGTACTCCAAGACACACCCTTTCAGATGGTGTTTGGCCAAAATGCAGTGGTACCATTAGATTTCATGATATCCACATTGAGAGTAGCACAAGAGCATCAATGGAACGGCGATGAGCTCTCATCTAGAATCTTTGATCTTGAGAAACTAGGTGAGACAAGGTTGAGAGCAGCAGTAGGGATTTACGTAGCCAAGAAAATACAAAATGCATATTTTGATGCCCATATGAAGGATAAAGGCTTGAAAGGAGGAGACTTCGTTTTGGTGTACACCATAAAGCAATATGCATGAAAGTTGGAGAAGCATGGGCATGGATCTATGATCATCAATAGAATCTCAACAAGTGGAGCAAGCCAATTTGCCACCGTAGAAGCCGACATCCTGCCTAGTTACATGAGTGGATGCAGATTCAAAACTATATCAAGAACCCCTTACTGAGGAGATGCTAGACCGACTCAATACTGCAAAGAAACGTTAAGGGGAAGAAAAACGAATTTGAGAAGAAGCGCAGGTAGTAGCCTTAGAATGCATTCAACGAATGAATTTGACAAGACAAGGTAGAGATCAACCTAGGTCTGAGGATTATGAAGCTCCAAGGTATCACATGGCCATGTGTGAAGCATAAGGTGTATGTTCCCATAGAATAATTGACCAATGTCCTTTTGTGACCCTAGAGATTGGACAAGGAAATAGTGCAAGGACTATAAGGGTCTTGATTGACTCAGGTGAAGCCACTAGTGTAGTTTGACTTTCTTATTGTCAAGAATTGTAATTAAGCATCAATCCTATAGAAGCATATCTCATAGGATTGGGAGGTGTGGAAACCCCTTGCATGGGCAAGATGCAGCTTCCCATCTACATCCAGGATGTTCTTATGACAATGAAGGTACTAGTGTGCCAAGATGAGGATCTCATTGAACCTCTTGTCTTGGGTCAAGATTAGATCTAGGATCATGCATGGAACCTGAACTTAAGAAGTGAACTTCTTCAAGTTTGGGTAAATCAAAATCGTGTCACCATTGAGTTAGAAAATCAAGCACTCAAGGAACTAGGAAAGGCACCAACTTTTGGTCCTTCTAGGATTACACGTGAAGATAAAGATGTTGCTCTTGTCCAAAACTCTATGATGTCGAATGATGAGGTTCTCAACAAAGGAGTGAGGGATTTGGTGGAACTCTCTTCTTTTCGAAAGATGACCAAGACAAAGCAACCAGGCAAAGAAAGTAGACGGTCTATGCTCATAGTCAATGGAGAGCACAAGACAAGAGGATTCAAAATGTAAAGCAGATCTTGATATGCAAGGGCAAACAACCCCCTATGCAAGTGATAGTACCCCAACCATGCATGATGCCAACTACTCGGGCAAGGACTACAAAGAATGAGTATTCCACAAATCCCCCAAATTGACCTTTTCCATTTAAGTCCCAAAGTGGTCAATGAAGGCTAACCCCAATACTAGACAAATCTAGGTGCCCCATACCTGCTTACATGCTCAAATAGCTTCACATAAGGTCACAAGCCTGCATCCACACTCAAAATCACTCACATCATACACTTCAAGGCACATATTTGTAATCAATGTCTCTCCACATGAAATCACACCTAAGACTCTCTAGAAATGGGTACCCAAAAAGTCCCATATCCAAGATGACGCATGCCAAAAACATGTGAAGGGCATCACACTCAAAAGTTGGTAGTCACACACAAAAAGTTTGGAGAATAAAACCTTGTATCAAACCATCCGACTGAAGTTTATGAGTCCCATCACATCAGAATAGATGCATTCTAAGTACAGTGCACAGTCAGAGTATGCATCTAGGGATAAACCACTAACTTACTAACTAACACTCACAAGCCACAAGAAAAATCTCACTTACTAATGCATTAACCACTTCAAATAGCATGTAAGTATTGTAGAGGTAACACGGTATTATCATGTTTCTGATGAAATGATCAACCGTCCTGTCTAGTTTCGGGTGTATAGTGGGTGCAACTAGTTTATACTAGGTGAAGCTTGACAGTAACTAAGGGTAAACCTTCTGTAAGTTACAAATTTAGTCGTTGAATGTGTTCTAAATCTTTTGTGTGTGATACTTTTTGATTACTCCTCAATTGTGGACATGTTGTTGCAATACGCCATTCAATTACTGTTCTCCAACCTTATTTGATAGTGATCGGCTTCTAGACAGCCTCTTCTGTAATATTTGTGATGTTTACTATAATTTCGGATGTAGATTCTATCTGCACAAAATGTGTGGTTTGCGTCTTTTTGTTCACAATTAGAGCCTTGATAGCATCCAGAGCACTGTGAAGAACTAGACTTTCACTACACAGTGGACTTTCACCAAAGTCTAAGTTACTATCAGACATCCGAATATCATTGAATGTCTCCAAATATTTTTCTTGTAGATCAGACAGAAGAGGTGTCACACTACCACTTGCTACACTCTTTCCTTTATATATGGCTTCTTTATTGTCTTTATGTTATGGGGTCTCCAAATCATTATTCACTCGAATGGGGTGTTTGTCACTTTTGTACTTGGAATAGATCTTATCAGAACGTGTTACTAGCATGTAGATGGTAAGAACCACTCACCAACGGGATTGCAAGTCTTAACCTCTTTTCTTATCCAATTTGATGAAGGAATAGGACAGGTTGATAGGGTTCTTGGGTGGCAGAATTTAGTAACAACTGAATCCTTGCATTTCTCTAGATTACTCACATTGAAGTAGTGAACTAACTTATCAATTACAATAACAACCTTATTTGGGCTAACTTTATAGATTCATGGATGTGGAGCTGGTTGATTAGTCACAGAATTACTTAATCGTGAGCAGTTATCATGATAGATAAGTAACTATTAGACAACGCAGTATAGAAATACTTTGGAACAACAAATGAATTTAGCAAAGTGCTCTTCTCTACATAGCAAACCTAAGAGTCTGGTGTGTTTGTTACTTATCTTCTATCTGTGTACCAGAGAAAGAATGATGTATATTTCTTACGGAAAGTTACATCCCGTGGTCTGCCTCTTCAAGGAGAGGTTTTAGTGAATTATTATTTACAAAGTGGGGCATCCGGTGGCTCTCTCTCTCTTTCACACACACACGTGTATATATATATATATATATATATATATATATATATATATATATATATATATATATATATATATATATATATATATATATATATTTATATAATACATAGATACATACATGCATACATACAAAAGCAGACTCTAGCATAATGAAGCATACAAATATAATAAAGCATGGTTTCAGACATAAAGACTAAAAGACATATGATAGACTTGGATTGTACAGTCTACTTTGACCTGGTTCCTAAGAAGGTTCACCCGAGGTCTCATTCATATGACTTCGACCTTCATGGATATAAACATATGAAGCAGAGTGACTAGGAATGGAAATAGGTTCTGTTTTGCAAGTATGGATGAACAGTCAGAATGGTTGGTGCAAAACAAGAGAAGTTATGTAACCTTATAGAAAATTAATCTACCTAAGGACCAAATTAAGCTCTACCTTTATCGCTTTGTTCAGGGTACAAATCCTATAAGAATGGAGAGAGAGAGAGAGAGAGAGAACTCTGCAACTTAAAGCATGTTTTGCAATACCTGTTAGTGAAAGATGCAGGATCCTTCTGTAAGTATCACAAATTTCATTTTCCACAAACTACGAGGGACCAGACGATATCTCTTTCCTTGTTAAGATCCAGGATGTCAGCTCGAATGAAGCCTTTCAGAGTCTACCAAATCTTCCATGCAGGATTGTAATCCAAGACGGAAGACGTATCGATACTATGATCTTTCAGAGTGCGCATGCAGATTCTGCGAGGATATTAGTACAACATTTTGTGCTGTAGAGCCCAAAGGTGCGGGTACTTGCGTATCAGAGCTCGAGCTAAACAGACAAGCGGATATACTTTCTATGGTTTTCAATATTTCTGCTATGTAGGCATTTGGAGGCAGAGTTTTGTTCACGGAAAAATCATGCTTCACACTGCATGCTTCTTGCGGAATTCCTGAATCTACTGAGAGTTGCAACTCCGGCTGACCAGAAACCTCTGTATCAAGAGAGTGGCTTCGTTCTGCTTCCGCAGGCTTACCTGTAAACTGGAGCACCAGTTTTTTAAAGTTCAGATTGTCGAGGGCAATAAGCTGTCGTACTAAGGGCTTCGGTTTTGCTCTAGACTTGCGGTTCCTCGGCTTTGGTGTAACTTTAGACCGCTCGGAGCTCCTTCCCGATCCGCTGGAAGAAGCGACAGTTCTGCTTGTTCTGATTCTATCATGCCGTCCGAGGATGGTCTTTCCAAGTCTTCGTAGTGGTGGAAAAAAACTCGTCGAATCAGTTGCTGCAGTACAATGATCCCTTATATCTTCAAAGGGCGCTGGTGCATCGGACCGCATGAGAAACAATCCTCCATGGACGCTGCAAGATGAACCAGGAAGACCAACCGATAAAGCTCCGTCAGGACAGCGGCTTTGCTCCTCCGCTGTGGACGCACTTGTGAACTGTATTACAAGCTTCCTAAAGCTCAACTCATCCTGGGCGATGAGCTCTCGGACAAATGGCCTAGGTTTCGCTCTTGATTTACGCTTTCTGTACTTCCGTGGGGCTTTGTGAAGTTTGGAGTTCTTCCCCAGGGAGCTGAAAGAAGCCAAAGCTGTATGAAACATGACTCTGCCTACTGGTCTGCAGATGTAAAGGTGTTACACGCTGCCAGTGCTGTAAACTAGCTCGTCCTTCCTTGGGAAGGATGATGGAGTCCCTCTGAACTGAGAATAGTGAATCCTCTGTGAGGAGTGTAAGAAGGACCCCAGAATGGATGCGCTTCTAGTGCAAGGTCATGTGTTTGTTGTTGAGGACGAACTGGAAGGCTGTGTAACATCGTTCCCCGTCACATAGTCATCATTCCTTCTTCCATATCAAACTTTATCTGCGAAATTTGTCTTTCTCTTTTTCTTTCGAAGATTGAGTCCCCTTCGTAAAGAGAATGTTCAACGGACCAAGAAACTCAAGTGACTCGCCTTTTGATAGGTCGGGGTGAACCCCACTCGAAAGATATAAACTCAAGTAATGGTAACAAATTGGAAGGCATCCCAACATTCAAAATAAGTACCATGCAAGTGTGTGAGTCGGCAAGAAAAAAAACACAAGATCACGTCTAAACAAAGTTCAAGGAAGTGAAGCGCCGGCTATGGCGGAACAGTAACACACAGAAATTCCGTTGCGAAAGAAGAAGGCTATCGACACTTGGGGATTGAGAAAACATTGGTGTGCAGTTAACATGGAGCAGAAACAATGACGCTAATGCAGGAAGTAACAATGACGACGCGAGAATGTGTTGATAGAAACTTGATGCTGGAGGTCTGTATCTCCGCAGGAAATTTGCGTTAGCAGGAGAAGAAGAACAAGATGGTAGGATCTCGTGCGGCCAGCAGCTCCATTTCGTGAGTGTCAATCGCCTTCGTGTGTCGGTCGCATGCGCTGTCAGTCGCGACTGATACAGTGTGGTGTCTGTCGCGAGTGCCTCATTTGTCGTCAGTCGTCGGTCTCCTGTCGATCGCGGGGACTCGTCAGTCATCGGTTCCCTGTCAATCGTGAGTGCCTCGTTCGTCGTCAGTCGTAGGTTCCCTATGGATCGTCGGTTCCCCGCTGGCATCATTTAAAAAGGATAGATTTTTTGAATTGGCCGTCGCGCGCTGGCTGTCAGGTTTTCATGCTTTTTTTATCCCGTTTTTTCCACTCCCTGGCGACTTCTGGACCGCCTGGTTTTTCTTTTAGCTTCGAGCCGTTTGACCGTTTGGTTGGTTCTCAAGGACCCTCGATCTGGACATTGTAATCTCTTGGGACTTTTGGCGTGGTGATTTGAAGTCTCCATGGACTAATGGCGTGGAGTTTTGGTCTATTGACTTGGAGGCTTTGCATTGTTTTACTTCTTTTGTGCTTTCTACTCTAGACCTTTTACGGGTTCTGTCTCGGTTCTCTCTCTCTCACTTTGTGGGTCATTGAGGTCTCTTTTAATTCCTCTCGGTAAATATTTTCAACAAGCAAAAATAGAAATCAAGCATCCGAAGGAGTTTTGAAGGTGTGTGTGGGCATATCGCTTCGATTTTAAGGAGTCTTTCCTTTCTCTCTGTGGCCGCCTCTATGGATGTGGGGGTCCCTTCCCTCATTTTGAGTAATTTACCTCCAGTTGTCACTAGCGAGGCTAATGCTTCCCCTAGCTCGTCAGAGACCACGGTGGCCCCTCGGGTTGCTCTAAATCGCGAGGCGATCCTTTCAACACAAGAAGAACTCAAGAGAACTTGCCTCGTTGGCCAGTTGTTTGGTCCCAGGCCCCCACTAGATCTGCGCTAGTGGTTTCGCAAAGAGTGGTTCCCGCGTGGCATAGTTGTGAGTAAGTGCCAATTCCTTCCAGCCAGACACCTCTTGCTTGTCTTTGAGAACGAAGAAATGGAACTCTAGGCCCTCAGTGTCGGGTTTTGGCAAGTCGGGCGTACCACTCTGTGCCTCTTTAAATGGGCCCCCGATTTTGTGCCTGACAACTATAAACCCCTTCGATACCCTCTCTGGGTTGAGCTCCCCAATCTCCCTTACTTCCTTTGCGGTTTTTTGTGGGATATTGTCGCTCCGATTGGCAAGCCGTTGGCCTCGCGCGAAGATGTTGGGGGTTTCATTTATGAGGGCACAAAACATGCGTTTAATGCCCGGTGGCATCCTCAAATGTGTGTGGAAGCTGACCTCACCAGGCCTCTCCCCTCGAGGATTATTGTCGATTTGGGTGAAGGGGAATCTTGGGTTCAGGAGATCTCTTATAAAGATCTGCCCAATGCCTTCTTTAAATGTGGTCAACAAGGCCATCGAATAAAAGATTGCCCCTTGAAGCAGAAGAATAGGCAAGAAGCCGCCAGCAAAACCCAAACACTCAACGGGAAGCAGGTCCGCCCCTCAGTTGAAGAGAAAGACAAGGATGACTGAATCCCAAAAACCGACTCAGAAGGGTTTACAGAGGTTAGAAGAAGAAGGAAAGCTAGCCCTAAGAGAAGCTCAAGCCCAAGGAGACTTTTAAAGAAGTCCCAAACGCCAGAAAAGTTACTCAATAATTTATACTGCAACCTCGAGAAGGAGGTTAATGAGGTTGATTATCTGGGAGGGACCCCAGACTTTGTGGGCACAAGTAACTTACCCTTGGAGTGGCCCCCCTCTAATGCGGTCAATCAAGAGGACTACACAACTAGTAAAGAAGATGGATTCACCACAAGCAATGAGGACAATTTGGATAGTGAAAGTTCCATCATTGGAACAACAATACCGGAAACGGCCTCTCCTTCTCCCCCACATGAGGTTTCCCACAAGGGAAAACAGTTGGCAGGCATGCCTTCGAAAAACCCCCTCAAATCGAAGGCGCATGGTCAGGACCATCGCCCCTCAAGAAAGAAAGATGACTCCAAGAGGAAAAAAGAGAAGTCTCACCCTCAGAATGAGGGAAGTGCAAGAAAATGATCATCCCTTCACCAAACACTAGGGGGCTTACTGACCGCACAAGAGCCACCATTATTGGTCAATGGCTCCGTGACATAAGCTTAAACCCGGACTTCATGTGTCTTCAGGACATTAATATTGAAGGAGAAGACCTTCAAAAAAGACTTAAGAGCGTCTCTTAGTCCCATGTGTGGTTTTCCACAACCCATCAGCGCGGTTCTGGTGGAACTCCCATTAGTATCAATCACCTTGTTAACGTTTGACTGATACTCGTTTCTGGGTTTAAGCGTACTCTACGTTCGATTCAGATATTTCACGTTCAATACTTTCTAACAACAATTCCTTTCTTAGTCACGTGGGTTCTTGGGAGTGGTAGGGGTCTGTTAAACAGAGGCGCTGTATTATTTTCCCAAATTAATACACAATCTTACGGTCATTCCGTCCTTAGCTCAGTATCCGTCCCTGAACAATGGAAGTTTGTTCAGTGTATTGGAATTAGAACTTCAGGACTGAGGTTGGCAGGCCGATTACGTACTCTACACACAAAAGATACTTCAAAGACCACTTGATTCGTACTTCTTCAAGGTAGGTGGTTGTACCAACTAGACCTTATACTTCAAGGTCACGCGGATTCGAACAGTTAATCCCCTCGTGATAACCTATCAGCCACAAACCGGCACTGTTCTACTCACCAAGCTACTAATTTCCCGTAGCTGGGGTAAACAACAGTTGTAAGATGCGGTAACGAATTCAATTGCTTACAAGGAATCTACAGACAATTAGCTCGAGGTTACTCCTCGCACTACCTTCTTCACAGAAGGACTAACAGATAACATACCACACTGGTTCAAACTCAGAATCCTACTTGCCATTACCGACAGATTCGCCACACAATACAACTGATTCGCCTTCTCGTATTAAGGTGAGTATACTCGACTAGCAGGAGTACAGACGGAACAGATCAAGCAGAACTTATCCTTTTAACAACATATACGCGCACACAAGACGTGATAGCAGTCTCAACGAGACTTAACCAGACAGCACACTACAATTCCCACCAAAGCAGGGGACCGCTGCTCTTTCTTTTCATTGCCTTAAATAGAGGATTTTTTACAAGGGTGCGCTCTTCTGCAGTTACCTGCGCGTTCCCTGAAAGATTCTCTTTTTCATTGAAGCTCCCTGTCCTCATACTCTTGTCCTTGTTCGGCGGTCGTTCAGCACTTTTACATTTAAGGCACCTGTCCGGGTTCATCCGTCCTGGTTCGGCGGCCTTCTAACACTGGCACGCACGGTGGACTCGAACCCGCAGGTGCATTACTGTCTTCGTCATCCTTTTGCACTGCCTGTAGGTCTATTCCAGGGTTTGACTCCCCAATCCTTTCTGACCGTACTTGTTCAAGTGGCGGAACAAGTATAGCCAGCCATCTCCTGCGAAAAAGTGTCCAGCTATTTTGAATACGACTATCCAATTGCTGTTTTAATAAGTCTATGGCCAGATTGGTCATTAATGTGGCATTTAGTTCTACGCCTTCATCTTTTAATATCTGCCTTTCGAATTCCTGCAAAACTTGTATCCTGGACTGCAAAATTTCATTTTCGGCTTGCAAATTAGCATTCAGGGTAGAAAATCTTGACATTTCGGCTTGAATTTGTGTTTGGATATTTTGCTGCCACTGATCAAAGTCTTGAGCACACTTTTTTGCGGTGATCAATTCGGCCATTATTTGCCGGTTGTCACTCTGTAACACCGATATTAAAGCTTCTCTGTCATCCAATTCTTTTTGCATCTGTGTCATTAATGAATTGGACTTAGTCATCGTGGTGAGTAGTACTTCGTTTTTGTGCTGAAGCGTTTGTTCTTGTTGCCGCAAATATTGAGAAACCTCTTGTAGTTTGTTTTGCATCCTTATGACAAAATCGGGTTGGAGGTCGTCCGGTAATTGCTCTGGACTGGCAGTTGGCAAGTTGTCTGCCATTCGTCGTTTAATGGATAGCCGAAACAGCGTCCCTACGGTCTGGTTCTGCGCGCTGTTACCTGTGTGGAAGAAAGGTGCAGACGAGGTGGAGGGTTGAGCTGCTTCCTCAGGCTCTGTGTGGTGTTCTGTAGTGATTCGATCATGTTCACCGGAATAAAAATGGGGGGGCCAGTGTAGCTGCTTATCCTTAACTGATTGGACAAAATTAAATATAGCAGCTAAATAGGCTGCTAATCTGCTGTTAGTGTGGGATCTTCTCTTATCCCCGACAATGATTTGTGCGTAGAGGTGGTTATACAGCCAATGTGTCCAGCTAACCGGACCTCCTTCTTCGGCATGTAATAGGGGGGAAAAATTTTCTTTCGACATTAAGTCGAATTTTACTAGTAAACAGAGCTTTTCTAAATACCATTTAAATTGTTCTCGTCGGGGATAGGCGGCATTTTTCAACATGAAATACCGTCGGGGGCCTTCACAGTCGCCAAATTCCTTCCTCAGATCCTCATTCGAAAATTTAGGATAGCGGGCGCCATCATAAAGTGGTAGTTTAAATACGGCTGAGACTAGCTGGGGCGAAAATCGTACCTGATTTAGAATGAAGCCGCTTGTTTGTCGCATGCTATGTAATTGGTCTGCTGCATCGTCATTAGCAATCCACTGCTCCCATGGTAATTGGGCAAACTGAAGGAGCCCTATCTTTCGTAGCCAGTCCTCATTCTTTTTCGAATTGATGTCGAGGTCGATTTTAAATTCGGTGGAAAATTTATGCTGAGTCTCTACTGATGCAGAAGTTACTGCGTCATCTGCTTCATCTTGTAGGGTGGTATCTGTTGTCGTTACCACGTGGGTCTGTGTATTGGCGCGCTTTCTGAGTTGCCATCGGGATAAGTCGGATTCCGACATGTTTGTTGAAGGGTTGCTGGGAAGAATATGTTGGAAGTTGCTAATCGGCGCTGAATGTCGAAGAATACTAATGAAGAATGCTGTGCGCTGTATACTCATTTTATAAACATCGGTGCTGGAACGGCCATTTGCTAAACTGATTGTATGTCCGTAGGACATGACTCTTCCCTCCCTTGATAATATTTGTATCAGAGTAAAAATCATTATGCTGCGTGTTACTCCATAGATTGGTGCTAAACTGAACAAGACCTTGCATGTGCGAAAATGTCAGAAAACCAAAAGTTGCTTATCATACTCATTTGCAAATCCATCGTTACATTAAGAATTAGTATGGGCGAATCTACTTATTCTTCTATGAGACCTTCGAGATACATATTCCTAGCCGATCGGAATGTGCGAGCTATGTTTTTCTTAAGGGTTTCTAATAGTTTTTTTAGCGTGTCGGGCTCTAAAACCTGCGCATCTATTCTAACAGAGCTAAGCGCGATTGCTTCGGTGAGCACGTTTTCAGCCTGGGTCTGCACAAAAGCTTCCTTTAGATAGAAATCGTTGGATAGGGCGGCATCCCTCGAAGTCTTCATTTCGTCCAGTTTGGTCTTCAGCTCTGTAATACACTCCTTCTGGTTACGCACTTGGTTGTCTAGACGTTCAAACTGCTGGGTTTGGAAGTCGAGAGTTTTTCGATACGCATCTCGTTCTCTGCGGGTTTTGTCGATATCTTTGAGGTGTTGTCCTTCCCGTAGCAGTTGGCGTTTTAGGATACTGTTAACCTCATTTGCGCATTCTTCGGCTCATCGTAACTGTTCTTGGATTTGTTCGGTTTCTTTTTGTTGGTCCTGGTTCTTCTGGATGGATTCCTGTAACTGAGTCTTTATCTCTACGATCAATTCTTCGAGAGAGGCGTTGATTTCTTCGTTTTCGTGGAGGGTGGCCTTCAGGGCTCGGATCTCTTCATGCGCGGTGTGTAGGAGTTGTTCTTTGGCTGCAAGTTGCTTGAGGGCTGTATCTCTTTGCTCTACTAGCGTCTGTTCTGCCGAGAATTTGGCTTGGAGCTCTGCTAACTGCGTCTGTAGCTGATGGTTTTCAGTCTTTGTGGCTTCGATTTCTTCCTGGAGGGGGGTGATGTCAGCTTCCAGGATGTCTACCTTGTATTGGTATCCGGCCTTCAGGTTGTCCGTGGCTTCCTTAAACTCTATGGGCAGTTGGTGTGATAAATGCATGAGGAACTGCCCCATGGAGGCTAGTTCCGAAAATACATTGGGTGGTGGTTGTGGTTGGCGAGGCTGAGAGGAGGTATCGGTGAGTAGGTTTTGGGAGTGTGGCAGAGAGTAATTAGGGGAGGAAGAGGAGGAGGGTGTAGGTTGAGAACCGGGTCGGCGGGATGGTTCCGGTGGAAGGTCGGGGTTGACAGGTGGGGTGGGAAGAACAGTGTCAGTCGTGGTTACCTTGGTAAGTGTCTGTTGTTGGGTTTCTGTATGACTGATGGCTGCGATGAGATTATCCAGTGCTTTTGTGGCGGATTCTGGTTCGTCCTGTTGATGCTCGGATTCCTTTTCGGTAGACACTATCTCTGTCTCTGCTTGGTTTTGCTGGGCTTGCTGCTCCGTCGAGGTGTCGTTGTGTATTGAAGTGGCGGTGTCGTGGTATGTTTCTTCTTGTTTGTCCTCTGCGGTGTCTTGTTTCTTTCCGGCGGATCCTTGGACTTCGCTTTCTGAAGAGCTGATCCGAATTCGCTTAGTGCGGAAGAGTTGATTGATCTCTTCGTCGTCTTCTTCAGTTTCAGCGAGCGGTTGTACTGATTCTTCGTGCCTAAGTGCTGGGCCTGTGGGTGGGGGTTGTGCGGCGAGAATGGTTGGGAAGAGGAAGGAGATGATGTGGGGAAGGCGAGAGCGCGAGGAGGTGCCTTTCTGGAGTTGTTTTACTATCGCTACGGATTCCTTATGAATGCGTTGGAAGAAATAAGAGGCAAAGTTGACAGGTTCGCGGGTGGCTAACTCCAGGGCGGAATAGAAGGGGCGAGAGATGCCGTAGGTTTGTTTTTGCAGGTTGAGGATTGCTACGAGGAACTGTAGGGCGGATCGTTCGGGTTCTGGGCGGCAGAGGATGGCATATTCGTTTGATGAGGAGCGGGGGAAGAGTTTGGTCATGCGAGCTACAGGGATGCTAGGGCCATTTTTGCGTCCTTGCGGGGTGAGGCGGTAGGCTGCAGAGAAGGCTTGAAAGGAGATGACGGTTCTATATGGGAGAGAAGGGAAGACCCACTGTCGTTCGGTGATGGGGATTTGGGCGATGGTGTGGATGATCTGCGCGGAGAAGGGGTGAGCTTCCACTGAGTGCCAGGGCAACTCAGCGAAGTTGGCCAAGCCTCTGCAGCGCAGGTATTCGCCGACGTCTGTCGGGATACCATCACGGAAAGCAGCGTAGTTGGCTAGCGCTTCCATGGTGTTTACGAGCACACTTACATGCAACACAGAAGACAGGGATAATAGGTATACTCTCGAGAACACAATAGCGTTTTTGGCTCAACCGAGGGGGTTAAATAAGGAGAACACGGTGGGGGGGGTGGGTATCATTGTGCGGTGCGGGAATGATACGGTTTGCATGCTGGCGTGCGTGCTTGAGTGACCGGTAGGGAGGGGCGGCTGGTAACATAAAGATTCGTACAAAACACGACTAAAAAAGGAAGAAAAAGAAAAACGCAACAAATTTATACAGAACGTGGTTCACCACCGAATAATTTAATGCGTACTAGTAGTGGGATAATACGGCCGCAGCTTCGATCCATTGATTACCTTTGGAAGTGGATTTCCGGTCAACGTAGTCAACCGAAAAGTGGCCGGACCGATTTGTTCTGAGATTTTGAAGGGGCCGAACCATCGTAGTTTGAATTTTCCTGCTGCTCTATCCGATTTTGCGTTATAGAAGAGTACAAGCTGGCCTTCCGAAAAGATTGGAGTCTTCAAATATCGGTCGTGTGTCTTGGCTTGCCTTAGTTGTACTTTGCGCATAGTTAAAAAACTGAGCCATCGGTGCTCATCAAGTTCTCTGAGTGCGTCCATTCGTGTTGTCAGCGAATATTCAGGTAGCATCTTTTGAGTGATTGCTACACGCAGACTTGGGATGACTATTTCCATGGGTGCTATTGCTTCCAAGCCATAAGCGAGTTTGAAAGGTGTCAAGCCTGTTGTTACCTTATATGTAGTCCGGTATGCCCATAATACTGCAGGTAGTAGTTGATCCCATCTTTCCGGTGCTTCCATGATCAATTTCCAGAGGATATTCAACAGTGATTTGTTTGTACTTTCGGCCAATCCATGAGCACGTGGATAATAAGGAGAGCTAAATTTATGTGTGACTTGGAATGATTGGGTAAGGGCCTTTATTAGATTGTTTACAAAATGAGTGCCTTGATCTGAGACAATTTCCAGGGGTAAACCAAATCGTGGGAAGACATCCGTGAGTAGGCATTTTGCTACCGTAACCGCTGTAGCAGATCGTAAAGCCCAGGCTTCTGCCCATCTTGTTGCATAGTCTGTACAGGTTAGTATGTATCTCTTGTTAGTTAAGACTGCTGGGGGTGTGATTGGGCCGATAAAATCTAGTCCCCATTTCTGAAATGGTTCGAGTGGTAAGATGGGTTGCAGAGGAAAAAGATGCCTTTGCAAAGGCTGACCAGTTCTTTGGCAAGTATCACATTGTTTAACAAACTGTGCGACATCTCTGTATATCGTTGGCCACCAGAGACCTCCTTGCAGAATTTTCCGGTGAGTTAATTCTACTGCAAAATGGCCATCGGAAGGGATTGAGTGCGCCAAAGTGATAACTGAATTAACCTCATGAGGTGGAATACAGCGAAGTAAGATTCCGGTATGATCTGCATAATATAGTTCTCCTGCTACTAGCCGAAATCGGCGGCTAAAGACTGCCAATTTCCTTCGAACTGCCTTGGTCGTCTCAGATGGGAAGCATCCTTCGGTGAGAAAAGTTAGAATCTGATCATAGTATGTAGATGGTGCTTGAACGTTGGCCGATTCATCGGATAGTGGTTCAGCATTATAAATCGCAGGAGTCGTGTCATCTATGCCTACCGTAGCTTCACCGGAATCCAGGCGAGATAAGAAATCTGGTAGGACATGTGCTTTTCCGGGTCGATGAATGACTCCATAATCAAATTCCTGCAAGAGTAGCACCCATCGGGCTAATCGTCCGCCTAGATGTTGTTGTCTTACTAGATACACAAGGGCAGCATGGTCCACATGAAAGGTAAACTTCCGGCCTAGTAGATAATGTCTGAACTTTTTGATTGAGTAAATCAATCCTAGACATTCTCTTTCAGTAGTGGAGTAATTCTTTTCTGCCGGTGCAAGCCTTCTACTGGCGTAATAAACAGGGCGAAACCACTTATCTGTTTGCTGCATCAGAATACTGCCAATTGCAATATCTGAGTCGTCGACAAAAACATGGAACGGATTGTCCGAGTCTGGTGGTTGTAAAATTGGGGCTTGCGTCAGAAGATACTTGAGCCGATCAAATGTAGTTTGACATTCTTCAGTCCATTCAAACTATCGGGGAGTTTTTGTGATTAGCATGTTCAGTGGTACTGCGAGGTGAGCAAGCCACTGTAAGTGTCTGCCATGCCATCGTATTTGACCCATAAAACGCATTACTTCTTTTGGAGTTGCGGGTACCGGGGCTTCTAAAATTGCCGAAATCTTATCTGGATCTACTCGGATACCTTGAGCAGATACAATATGCCCAAGTAGTTTGCCACATGAAACCGCAAACACGGATTTGTTTGGGTTAAGACAGAGTCTATATTCTCTACACTTCTGAAAACAACATCGTAAATGACTTAAATGTGCTATCATTTTCCCAAAGATTGAGAAGTCGTCAAGATATACTTGCATGAATGAAGTGAGATAAGGAGAAAATATCTCCTGCATACATCGCTGAAATGTGCTTGGTGCATTTCTTAATCCGAACCACATTACGGTGCAGGCGAAGACACCCCAATTGGTAATGAAAGCAGTTTTTGGTATATCTTCTTCAGCCATTCTAACCTGATTGTAACCGCTGTATCCGTCTAAGAATGAATACATTTCGTGGCCTGCTACCCTATCAAGCATGGTATCCAAAAAGGGGATCGGGAAAGGATCTGGTACTGTTGCTGCGTTCAATTTCGGGTAGTCTACACAGATTCGTAGTTGCTTATTTTTCTTTGGCACAATCACAATTGGTGAAATCCATTCAGCATGTTCTACTGGTACGATGAATCCTACTTTTAATAATCTATCCAGTTCCGCTTTTACCTGTGATGCATAATTGGGATTCATCCGATAGCCGGGCTGCCTACTTGGTTTAGCTTTAGGCTTCAGCATGACTCTGTGCTGATATATGCGTGGATCTAATCCTTTCATATCGTTGTAATCCCATGCAAAGACATCTGAGAATTCACGAAGGAGCTGAATCAAATTAGCCTGAAAGATTTCCGATAAGTTTTGCCTTATTTGTACGGGTTGAGGATGGTCCTTGTCTCCTAGATTGTACGTGATCAGCTGGTCTTCAGGGGCATAAAATTGTTGTGGGTTCTCTGTATCCTCGATTGGCTTGAATAGTGGTTGTAATTTTGTATCTGCTTGTTCAGACGTTTCGGTGATAGCTACTACTGCACAAACTGAAGTGTTCCAGTTATTAATGACGGACTGTAGATCAATAGTTCCTAGAGACATTAAATTGGCGTTATTCTTCAGAAATTGCTCTTCTTCATCATCTGATAGGCCATCTAACATATGAACTGGTTCAGCGAGATAAGGTCTGGCGTGAAGTTCGCAGGGTTGTATAGCATCTAGTTTTACCACATATTTACGATTGGCATCTTTGAATGTGAGCTCTTGCGCAGACCAGTCCTGTATTACCTTTGCATGCTTCAGCCAAGGTCGGCCGAAAAGAAGGTTGTAATCCAAGGTGGATTCAGGCAGATCTAGTATAACAAAAGTCATTTTGAAAGTCGTACCTTGTAGAGTAACGGGTACATTCCGTATAAGTCCTACGGGATGGACTCTAGATTGATCAGCCATTCTGACAAAGAATTGAACTGGTTCGATTTCGGTCCAGCCTAACTTTTTACATAATGCTGCTGTTGCAATGTTTACGCCGGAGCCTCCGTCAATTAATACCTGCGTGATCTTCTGATTCTTATACCATACTGTAATCAAGGGCACTGCATGATCAACCGTAGAATCAGATTCCGGTTGAACTGCGGCGGTTGCCGGAATGCACGAGGGTGCCGGGCTAAAATGTTGTTGAAACTGTTGCCGGATTCCAGGTACTAACGTCAAAAGTTGGCCGAGGGGTAAGGTGATAGATGCCTTGGATAAAATTTCCCAGGCCTGCTGAGATTGGTTATCCTGCTCCTTTGAACTTGAGGTCTCTGCTGTTGCCGATGTATCTGCTGTTATGTCTACTACTGATGCTTGTTCTGCTGCTGCTTCCTCTTGTTGCATTCCTTCCTTTGCTGACGAGGTCTGAGTCACCGGAATGGGTTCTGGGAACACTGGTGGTTCTGTGGCGGTCCAGTGACTAGCCTTGTTATACATCCTATGTTGTTCTCGTATTCCTGGTTCAAATACTTCTGCTGCTGGTTGCAGTTGTTTACCTGATCGGGTTTGGACTGTAGAAGTTTGCGTTTCTACCGGAGTAATTTGTACCATGTTGGCCATTGGGTTTTGCCGCTCCTTCTTCCTTTGATCATACTCAGCTGCGTCTTTGCAATATCTTCTAATGTGTCCGAATTCACCACAAAAATGACAGCGTGGCGGTGGTAAATTGGGGTTTTTCGGGGGTGGTCCGTTCTGCCATCGGTTGGCGTTATAATTGTTATTCCTTTGTCCTCGGTAGTTCCGATATCCCTGTGGCTGGTTATTTCTCAGTTGCGGAGGTACATAGTGATTCGCTGCCTGTCCATGTTCTTGAATAATAGCATTGACTGTTGCTGTTCCCTGTATTCTGGCATTGTAGACACAATTTCCGGTGGAGTGTCCGGTAGTGTTGCAGATAGCGCAGAATGTTTGATTTAGCGCACAGTTAGCACTTGTATGCCCTGAATTTTTGCACGTGGTGCAGTATACTTGCCTGGTTATATCCTCAGTCATATTTTTGTTTGTCCTTAACCATTCCAAGTCTTCTGAAAATCCACCAACCTTGGATTCCAACTGTAGAGCCATTGCAATGACTGCGTCCAGTGTCATTGCTCCAACACATCTGATGATCATAATCTGCTTCAGTTGTAGGGTTAGTCCATTGATAAACCATTGAGAGATGACATCGTCAGGTAGATTAGCATGTGCCTGTGGTATCTGCCGTAAATGCGTTCTGAAGAGAGTAGCGTATTCCTGGACAGTCTGATTTGCCTTCTGTCGGTTGCTTTGTAGATACTCAAAGATTTCAGCAGGATTCTTTTTTAGTCTGAATCGTTGTAGAAAGGCATCCCGTACTGCATCATAGGTACCAAAATGATTAATGTCGTATTCCGTAAGCCATCTAGCCGCTTCATTAACCAGAGTCGATTGAAAAACAATGGCCTTGTATGCCTGATCTGGTGGATGGTTAAGAACTGCATAACTTATCTCAAAAGTTCGTACATGAGCGTCTGGGTCATCTCCTGGGAATCCACCGAATTTCGTGTAGGTTACTCCTGTTGGAGGCGGCCTCGGTTGACCTAACTGTTGTTGTTGTTGTTGTCCGTTCATCGTAGGTGTCTCCGGTCCCTCTTCTGTATTTTGAGTTTGATTAGTTGAACTATCAGAATCTGGGTCGCCGGATGGCGTGCCTTCCGGTGTGCTGTTTTTGCGCAGGATACTTCGGACCTCAGCTTCGAATAGGTCTCCTTCTTTCTGGATGTCTAATATCCGAAATCTTTCTTCCAGACACGCGGGTCTGGCTGAGGATTCTGCAAAAAATGCTAATCCTTGACCACCAGTTGGTGTTTCTATTACCGGAATATCACCGGAATGAGCTGACAGTCTACCAGACTGTAGCGTTTTTTTGCTTTTACTGATTCCTTTTCCTAGAGTTTGTCTAATCTCCAGCGGCGTCTTGATAGATTCTGGAATTACTATACTTTGGTTAGGCTGGGTCGAGGTGACACCAGCATGTACCAAAGGCGTTGATTGTTCCACCGGAATATGACCGGAATTAATTCTAGCGTCCTTAACTTGCTCGACCACTAAGTCAGGTCGCGTTATACCTTCTTCTCCTAGAGTTGTTTGTTGTACTTTTCTTGTTCCCGTCGTCTGGGTCCTAGGATACGTTTCACCAGACCGAGTAACCGGCATGTATCATTGCCCAGTGATACTATCTGAGCAGTTTGCAACAATCTGGGTCTGTTGCTACTGTCAGTAAATCAAATGTTACTGGATGCTTGCTTCTTACAAACCGCTTAGCACTTTAATGCCACTTTCTCACAAGTAACTCGTAATCAAATGCTACTTTGCCACAGGGACTGGTAAACAGTTGCCACTTTCCCACAGACGGCGCCAAATGTTAACGTTCGACTGATACTCGTTTCTGGGTTTAAGCGTACTCTACGTTCGATTCAGATATTTCACGTTCAATACTTTCTAACAACAATTCCTTTCTTAGTCACGTGGGTTCTTGGGAGTGGTAGGGGTCTGTTAAACAGAGGCCCTGTACTATTTTCCCAAATTAATACACAATCTTACGGTCATTCCGTCCTTAGCTCAGTATCCGTCCCTGAACAATGGAAGTATGTTCAGTGTATTGGAATTAGAACTTCAGGACTGAGGTTGGCAGGCCGATTACGTACTCTACACATAAAAGATACTTCAAAGACCACTTGATTCGTACTTCTTCAAGGTAGGTGGTTGTACCAACTAGACCTTATACTTCAAGGTCACGCGGATTCGAACAGTTAATCCCCTCGTGATAACCTATCAGCCACAAACCAGCACTGTTCTACTCACCAAGCTACTAATTTCCCATAGCTGGGGTAAACAACAGTTGTAAGATGCGGTAACGAATTCAATTGCTTACAAGGAATCTACAGACAATTAGCTCGAGGTTACTCCTCGCACTACCTTCTTCACAGAAGGACTAACAGATAACATACCACACTGGTTCAAACTCAGAATCCTACTTGCCATTACCGACAGATTCGCCACACAATACAACTGATTCGCCTTCTCGTATTAAGGTGAGTATACTCGACTAGCAGGAGTACAGACGGAACAGATCAAGCAGAACTTATTCTTTTAACAACATATAGGCGCACACAAGACGTGATAGCAGTCTCAACGAGACTTAACCAGACAGCACACTACAATTCCCACCAAAACAGGGGACCGCTGCTCTTTCTTTTCATTGCCTTAAATAGAGGATTTTTTACAAGGGTGCGCTCTTCTGCAGTTACCTGCGCGTTCCCTGAAAGATTCTCTTTTTCATTTAAGCTCCCTGTCCTCGTACTCTTGTCCTTGTTCGGCGGCCGTTCAGCACTTTTACATTTAAGGCACCTGTCCGGGTTCATCCGTCCTGGTTCGGCGGCCTTCTAACAACCTCTAGGCTAATAAGCTTGACTACACGAGCGAAGATAGAAACCATAGGTGGTTGACAGTTACATTCAGCACCCCCTTTCAATTCTCCCTAATTTCTATGTATGCTCCAAATGAGGATGCTGCGAGGATCGATACTTGGTCCTCCTTGGAATTGTTTTCTCATAATGTCATGATTTGCGGTGACTTCAATATGGTGGAGGACCCCTCTGATAGGTGGAACAACAAGGGCCGTATCATTGATGGCCAAGAGAAAGACACATGGGACCAAACCAAATTGTTTTTGGATCTGGTCGAAGTCAAGGACGCGAACGGCTTTTCTTGGTCCAATCTTCAATTGGGTGAGGACTTGAGGAAAGCGAGACTGGATAGAAGCTACATTTTGTAGAATCTCATCCATCAATGGGGTCCTCCCACCCTAATGCAACATATCGACCTCACCGTCTCTGACCATTACCCAATGGTGCTCACCTTCCCCCCTTCATCTAAAAGTCACAAGGCACCTTGGTTTCACGCCAGCCCGTTTGTCTTTTCGCTCCCGTCTACCCGCCATGAAATCACTAACGCGTGGCTTGAGGCCTTTGCCGTCTGCACCTCGCCAGCCAAGTGTTGGAGAAATGCTGTGGAAAAGTCTCATGAGATCTTGATTAGGACCATGAAGGCTCTCAAAATCATCCGTCGAAGATGCAGAGAAAACCTATACCGTCGGCTCCGGAGACTCGAAGAAGAAGTTAATAAAGGGAAGATTCAATCTTAGAAGAGACTCCAAAATATCAGAGGAAGACTAAGATACGAGGAGGAGAAATCTTCAAATTTATTTTAAGGAATGGTGGGCTGGTAAGGCTGACAGACCTTCCAAAGAGATGTGCAATATTCTGAGAAGAAAACAAATTAGAGAGGAGATCCCGCTACTACTTGACAAGGATGGGGCAGAATGTAAAACAGTGGAAGAAAACATGGGCATTATAGAAGCACACTTCACGAGTCTCTTGGGTAGTGCTTATCCCCTCTCCCCCCATAGGAGGGATTGCATGGCCACCATCTCTCGGACTTCCCTACATAGAATACCACGCAACTTGAGCGCTTTTCTTGACGCCTCCATTTCCGAACAAGAAATCCTGGAAGTTATCGATTAGCTTCTGAACAGCAAGAGCCTGAGGCCTGATGGGCTCACTAATGAGTTCTTTAAATCATTCAAATATGTGGTGGCCACCCCCTTGCATCTTGTTTGGCTTGAGGCACTCGAGTTTGGCGCCCTTCCCACTTCTCTCAACAATGGCATTATCAAACTTATACATAAAAAAAGGGGAGAGATACAAAATTGAGAATTGGAGACCCATCATAATGCTTCAAACCGGATATAAGATTCTTGCTAGAGTCATTGCCAACAGGATATCTTGTCATTTAGATCAGTGGCTTAGCAAAGAACAAAAAGGCTTCATTAAGGGAAGGTCAATATTGGAAGCCATCATTGATATCTGTGAAGGTCTTGACTATGCTGAAGAAACTAATCAGGACATTGTCTTTCTCAAGATTGACTTTGAGAAAGCCTACGAAAGATTGGAATTGGACTATATTTTACAATCGCTGAAAGACCTTGGGTGTAGTCAGAGATTCCTGAGGATGATCTCCACTCTCCTTGGCAATGCTTCGACCAAAGTCAATGTCAACGGACAACTCTCAAAGGCAATCAAACTAAAACGATCCATGAGGCAAGGTTGCCCGTTGGCCCCGCTACTCTTTGCCATCAGCACTGAAGGATTGAGCCCACTTGTGGAGCAACAGATGGAGCTTGGTCACATAAGAGGCATCAGTTTGCCACATAACTCTGGGCAAATGACCATTAGGATTTTTGCGGATGACACAAATGCCTTTGTTCATAACGATGATACTAGCTTGGAAACCTTTTGGTGGTGCCTCGACACGTTTTGTGAAGCCTCTGGATCGAGAATTAACCACACTAAGACTGCATTCAGGGCTATCAAAGGGAATGAACCCAATCTCCTCACTGTGCAAGGATGCCAAAGCATTCAATCAGGTCAGGTCATTCGCATTCTTCGTATCCCCTTGGGATTCGGTGTTACTCTTGAACAAAGGTGGGATTAGGTCCTTGCTAGACTTAATAATAGACTTAACTTCTGGAGGGGATTGCAAATCAATCTTGCTGGCCAGGCCATGGTGATCAACACGTTTGTAACATAATCCTGGTAGGAGATGGTTGAACTACACCCTAAGAGAGAGGATTAGGAAGTAATCCTCAACCATGGCTTTTGGGGCAAGTGGTTAGCCCATCACATTCCTAACCAAGAGGTTGTGAGTTCAATTCCTTACATTGGTATCAGAGCCTAGGAAGTAGGCTTGGGCAAGGTGGAATGATCCAATGGCCTCTAAAAAAGGCGCTTGGGCATCCTCCATGTGAAAGGGTAGGAATTGTGGAAGGCACGCGCGTCGGTTTCAAGGATGGACCTTACAATGATTGGGGTGTATCTCTCAATCCGTAGGTCGGATTGAGGCGTGTAATATACCGTTGGAAAGCTCTCGGAACGAATTCCAATGAGCTAGCTTGGAAGTGTGAATTCCTTGGAAATCCTTGGGTGGCACTTGATTGAGTTTTCAAGATACCAAGCATGGGTGAGAACAAGGTTCAAGACACCAAGGTTGAGAGCAAGGGTTCAAGAGACCAAGGTTGCAAACAAGGTTCAAGAAACTGTGCGAGGTTGAGGGACATCAATTCAAGGGCACCTAGGGAGTTCAAGGGACTGATCATCGAGGCTAGAGGGATACAAGAGTAGATCATTGAGGACAATGATCGACCAAGGGGGGGAGAATGTAACATAATCCTGGTAGGAGATGGTTGAACTACACCCTAAGAGAGAGGATTAGGAAGTAATCCTCAACCATGGCTTTTGGGGCAAGTGGTTAGCCCATCACATTCCTAACCAAGAGGTTGTGAGTTCAATTCCTTACAACGTTCCTCATATCCTAAATCATACGATTTCTCTCTTTTTGGAGACCAAAGAATCAAGATTTAGTCAAATTAGAAAGTACTTGTAGGAACTTTCTCTGGACCGGGGCATAAGAGGAGGGGAGTGCCTAAAACCAAATGGTCCATATGCACTAGCCGAAAGGAGAATGGAGGTTTTGGTATTATGGACATTGGAAGCATGGCCAATAAACTTGAGGCTAAGTGGATGATTAAGGCGTGGTGCAACAGAGATTCCTCTTGGGCCACATTAATTTTCAGAAACACAAACGGAATTACTTTGTTAGGCTACCCTCGATGAAAAAATCTGGACATCCTCACCCTCCTATTCTCTCCGATTCCAGTCTCACCCAAAGGATCCATCCTGGTTAGATCTTTGTGGTTGAGCTGGAACACATTCAAACCTCACATCAAAATGAATGAAGATTGGAAGTGGGCTGCAGGTATAAGACACAACGACTCTATTTGGTTCCCAATCCAAGGCATAAGAAACGTGGAGCCTTGGAATGTCTTGAGTGCCAAGAGACTCTGGAATAAGGGATTCAAACAATGGAAGCAGCTCTGGAAACAGAACAGGAACAGATGGGTGGACTTTGAGGACCTTGAACCTACTACTATAGTCACATACAAGGAATGGAATGTTTTACTGAGCAGATGCCGCGCTTGGGACCGATCTAAAATCCGACTAGTTATGGGAGAGGACTCTCCGAACCCAATGGGCCTTAAATGGTATAATGGTAATCGCCTCTCCAAGCTTCCATATGTCGAAGCTTGCAATGACATTCACATCAGTATGAACAAGAAATGGTGTCTCAATTGGACGCGACTTCGATGGGATATGAAATTTATGTCTATCTGGCACCCTCTCATTGAAAACAAAAAGTCGGTTCTCCTATGGAAAATCCTAAACTCTGGAATATGGACCAATGCAAAAGCTAACAAGATCTGTGGGGTTCCGCCCTAGTGCAAGCGATGTTGCCAGAGTAAAGAGGATATTGGTCACCTGTTCTTTGCTTGCCCTAAATCCCTTCGGTTATGGAGGATCCTTGGTCCTTCTTTGGGACTCCAAGAACAAATCAATTGGAAGCAAGCCCTCATTGGTGAAGCGATTGGATGCTCTGCGGCGTTGTGGAATGCGATTAGGGGAGAGATCCTTTGGAATATTTGGTGAGAAAGATGTGCTCAAAACTTTGGCAATACCCCCAAGGAGTGGTCAATCGAGAAGTCCCTTTTCCTTCTCGACAGAAGAATTGCTAACTGTAAGAAACCCCCCCCCCCCCTTCAGACATCACAAAGAGCTACAGTATGTCAACAATAAGCTTAAAACCAAGTGGGATCCACATGATGGGGATGCGAGGTTTATCAACCTCCTCTATAACTCCATGTAAGGTTTGCAAGGCCTACCACAAAGGCTATGGCAGATCATCGGAATGAAAATTAGTCTTCAAAAATATATCAATTGGAAGCCAGCTCTACTGGGAGAAGCGAAGGGTCACTCCGTGACTCTCGGGAACGCTCGAAACTCTGGTTGATTGAGTATTCACTGTTGCTTGTTGGCAAAAGGATCGCTTATTGTAAGAAACCCCCCTTTTTTTAGGAGTCATCAAATTTTCCTTTTGATCAAGAACACACTGTACCCATGTGAGGCCCGTGAGCCCCGCATGTGGGTGATGAGTGGGCGATTAACCTTTTTTGTAAAGCCATCTACTCTCTATAAAAGCTCCCCCCGCTCTGTGGGATTTGGGGGATCGCGTGGGCTCTAGTCCCCTTCTTTTGTATTTTTCCTTTATTTAATTCAAGTCCAGGAGAGTAGGCTAGGGCCGAACTTCCTTTATAAAAAAAAACATTCAAAATAAGTCTAGAAGTTAATCTTTATCTCAATAAAGATTTCTGTGTCTATTGGCATTGCGAATTGAAGTTCAGAAAGTTCTGGCACATAGTCACATGATACAAGAAAGTTGTGCTCTTTTGTGGTGCAAAAGATGCTTCAATGAGAGGAGGACATAGAGCACCTCTTTCTCTCTCGCATTTGAATTCGGAAGGGGATCCAAAGAACCCTCAAGTTGGATCGACAGATCAAGTGAAAGCAACCTCTTTTGGATGAGTCCTTTGGCTCCTCCACAACCCTTGGAGCGCAAATTAAGATATAAAAGAGTTGTTTTCAAAACCCTTGACAATATTCCACAGTTCTTTCACAACCAATACATGGTGCATCATATATGCCCACAATAGGTAATTAGTACCGTCTACTCTATTCTCAACAACCAACATACGGAATACATCATTGCTTTCAGCCATGGCCACGAACTAAAATACCCTGATGTAGAAAAAAGAGTGTATCTTGAAAATTTGAACATCACTACCGTATGGACCTCTATTAGATATATAACAAACTTTGAGACACTTGTACTGACGAACCAAAACCTATATATATGTTTGGCTTAAAAGGATAAAATTGCTTGCATAGGCACTATGCCAATGCATTCAAAGGGAGAAACGAGTTTAGATCACGATTTCCACACCAAAAAAATGCTATTTTGAAACGCTAATCGCCTTGAGTATGCTCAACAATTTTTGTAAGATTTTGAGACTATGACCGGAGGGGTGTTGACGATGCCCTAAATGAAGCAGCAACCTGCTTTCATATCAATTGTTGGAGTTTGAGGTCTCTGGAAGCATGGAAACAACACAAGGAAGAAGAAGAAGAAGAAAATGAACCTTGGGTCACAACACACAATACTGAATGTATTTCCAAGAGAATGTACAAAGATAAGTGACTCGTTAGGGTTATAGGCGTACATACAAGCTAGGGGGGAAAACCTCCTAAAGAGGGAAAAAAGTGTGCCGATAGTCCCAGTGTGTTCACACACATCAATACCAAAGTATATCAACAATAACAAGTGGGAAATAGGGAAGAAAAGGCTCGCTCTCTTTTGGGTTTTCTTCATGGATCATGCAAGTGCGCAATATGGGGAAGATAAGTGGGGTGAGTGGACGGAAATTGGGATTACACCACTTAAGGAGGGGCTTGGAAGCGTCTTCTTTGTTAGTCACATAAGGATCAAAAGAGGAAACCCAGGCAGCAACTGGATGTATAGAGGAGATTTGGGAAATCGTGCATCTTGCAAGCTTTCATCAGAGTTCTAATAGGGAAAGGAATGATAGTCAACTTATATTCCACCTCTATCTGGAATGGTCACGGCAGAGATCTGTGATGATAGTTGCACACTTGAAGCTTCCCATTTGGACTCAACGGTTGCATACAACTTCTCTTTTGAATGTGTACGAGAATATCTGACGACATGGATGCCATTAGACGGTAAGCTAGATGGCTAAGCAAGAACAGATGGCGATGGCTAAGCAAGAACAAATGGCGATGGCTAAGCAACAACAGTCAGCTCTTGGAGATGTGTGGGATCAAGATCAAACATCTATCCATAGCATGTTAAGCGAGAAGTCGATGTGCATAGGCAGAAAGAATTTTTGTCATCAATGACATCAATGAGGGATTCCATTTTTTGAGCGGAGTTTTTCTATGCAGGCTCGAAGAAGACCAACCCTCCGTTTTGCTTCATCTCCTCCTCACTATGTTAGCAGCAAGCTAGATCCTATGGGGAAGCATCACACTCCTTTACCCTTGTGGGGCATCAACATCATGAGGAGCAACTAAACCAAGAGAGGAGAGGAGATTCAGAGGGGTTAGCACCACAAATGTTTTAAAAAGGGGATGACCTGAAGAAGTCGAGGGGGGATGGAACATGAATATATGGGCATCTTGAAGTATATGAGACGGATGCAGAAATAGTTGCTTCTGAAGATTTAGGGAGAAAGCTTCCATATGATATATACATGTCTACTACAAAAGCTTCAAAATTCAGGATATCAAATATTTTGTAGAGACGGTAAATGTTGAACAAAGAAGCCGCACTTGGATGTTTTTTCTATTTGTTGTTGTCCATGTTAACATTATTATAACAAACCTTCAAAGTAGATAGTGCACAAAAATGAAGGAGCGAACATAAAAGAGAAGGAGAGGGGAGTTTCTTTCATAAAAAAGGGAATGTGAATTTTTGCTTTGTCTCATATTGCCATAGATGCCATAGACTCCATCTTGAGATTCAGAGTGTTTACATACTGATTTATGCTAAAATATATGTTTTCAAGTCAAAGTTTAAAATAAAAAATAATCCTGCCAGCGCATTTTGATTTGGATGAGTTTACATATGAAGAAGAGCATCGTTGGATTGCACGTATGTGTATTAAAAGAAACTCTTCAATCTCATCAATCTGAACACTTGCTTGAAGTGTTGGGAGATTTGATTCTAAACAGCATTGAAAAGCATTTGTTGAGGGATACAGAATTTGTCTAGTTTTTGTAGAAGTTCAATCCCCGAACAATAATGCAAGAGCCCATCTCAAACGCAACACTTAGAGTTTTTTGATTTCAAGATCAAAGAGATTGGCATTCTTTAGTGGAAAACAAGAAAGATGTCTTCTTATAATAACTCGTCTACCATGGGATTTGAACCACTTCTAGGGCCAGAGTTAGTATGTGCCATAGTGGTGCAAAAGATGCTATAATAGAAGAAAAAATATCGGCTAGGTCTTTGCAAGAAACTAAGAATTACGACCACCACATGCTAAAGAGATGACTCTCCTCCCAACCTTATGCCTGTATATATAGCTGCTCAAATCAACGAGGACCACAAATGTAACTAGAGTCCACAAGTGCATCTGCAATCTCCTCTTCTCTTTTCATATCTTCCACTAGAGTGTACTAGTGGTTCAAGTGACGTCGGCCACTGCGTTAGTACCTTCCACTAGAGTCCACTAGTGGTTGGTGTACTCGCCACTTGAGTTAAATCTCACTAGAACTTAGTTACCACACATTAACTTGAGTTAAGATGCTCTAGAGCTCCTTGGCCAAAACTCTCTCTCCATGCTCATGGACTTATGCTTAAGTCAACTCTCGATATCTTTGGCCATATACGAGTGACCATGTCCGATTTCAAATGTGTTTGAACTGTTCGGATCCTAAGATCATAGACTTACTTTATTACATTCTTCCCCCCTTGGAAACGATTTACGTCCTCGAGAATACAGCTATATATAATAACCGTAAGCAACCCCTGAGCCTCATGTTCTTAATCTAGAAGAACATGGTCATATTCTAAAACTAGAAGAACATGTCTCATCTCTATGGTGGGATCCCTACCCAAAAGATTCAAAACACTGTCTGGCTTTGCACTTTGATAAACTGGTCAAAGTACAAAGTAGTGAATGAATTATATGGGTCGATCTAAAATCATCCCTAGCCATTTCATTGTTTCTCGATGTGCGATCTAGGCATAGACACATGATATTGATGGATTTCAATTACAAGTCCATTTCTAGGCATGACTGGTGCATGGACTTAGTAATTAAGGTGGGATTCTTATCCCTATCAAGACTTTGAGAACTCTTGACTCACTTGAATTTGATTTGCAAAACTTGAGTTTTGAATGATCCAAACATCTAACTTGGATGTTTGTACAATGGTTAACTCCCATCCAACAGTTACTTGACTTTTTCGCCCGACTCGAGGACTACTTTGTCCTAATAGGCTTAAAAAATCCTATGTAAATTGTAGGAGAAAGTTTTCCATTTATTTTGGGTCATCCTAACTATATCTTGACCAAGACAAATTCAAAATGCGAATCACCAAACTTAGGACACTTTTCTCAAAGATCTTTGGCTAAACGTTCTTGAGAATTGTCAATCTTATGAGCAATTCTTAACTTCACTATTTGAGAGTGTACTGAACTCTAGAAAGTCATGAGAGTTATGCTAGAAGCAAACCCAAATGAATAAGTCAAACTTGAACTTGTCATCTTTTTAAGATTGATTAAGTTCTTGTCTAAAACATCTCCTAGGATGTTTAATTTGGTTATCTAGTTCCACTCCGCTAACCCCAAACTTTTGCAAAATGAATCAAAACCATATCTAAGACAATTCCAAAAGATTTTGGAAAGCGGAAGGAAACAAGTAAAACTTTGTATCACTAATTCAAACTTCTAAGATATAAACTTGCTATGAGTCAAATACTTGATGACCCAAGACTTTAACTCAAGACTTAATTTCTTAATGATCTATTTCAACAAGATATTGAAGCTTTCTATCTATCTTTAAGAGAAAGGGACTCGATTCTCACAAACATTCATAGAGTAAATCTAAACATCATCCAACTACAAGATAATAGTGTGGCATCCAAAATTAGTGTGTTGACCCATTGAGGTTCTATTGATGTGTTTTGAATCAAAAAATGCTTCACTTGAGACTAGGTTCACGCCTATATTCAATCTTTATGACTCCTTACTAGAAATGCAATTCTTGTGCATTGCTTTGAGTCAAAGGATTGAAATTACCAAGTTACACTAGGAACTTCTAGTTTGACTTAGTGAGTCTATTCCTTAGTTGAAAGTTCCATTTCAAAGTCAAAGTCTTACTCTTTCAGAAATTTATCAAATATTTCCGAGTCATCAACACTTTAGCTTGAAGTGTTTCATGAAGATCTTGGAAGTTACTTACTTCATATCTTCTTACGAGCTTGATCTTGAAGTATCTTGAGATAATACTTTTATCCTCCTTGAATTAAAACTTATCCTTGGAGGTTTTAATTCCCTTGAAGATCAAGCCTAACTTCAAGGTTTATTCGAGGACTAAAAGATAATTATCATCCCATGGTCCGATGTCCCATACCATCTTTCCTTTATTAATCTGAGTATCAAATCTGGTGTCCCATACCACCCTATTTTATATTCACAATAATGTGTGGGTGATACATATCCTTAAGTCTAAATATATCTTGATAGAGTACATTTTACTTTATTTCTTTAAAAGAATTTTGAAGTTTCATGCATTACCTCTAACTAGATATTCCACGTTGAGATCCCTTCACATGATCATTTCACGATCTTGTGCTTTCCTTTGGGAACTTGGAAACCAATTGATATAATATCAATTCTTCTTTGCTTGGTTTTTCAAACAAAAACCACCTAGAATTTTAAGTACTTGAATTTTCTCAATTCAAGTTGGATTGGTTATGTTGGACCAATTTGTAGTGACAAGAGTGGCTTTACTGCTTGTCTTTAAATTCCTTTTTAACAAAAGTTTTTAAGTAGCTAGTTGGGGGACTTTATAGGAATCTCTTTATTGTTTAGGTCTAAGCATCCACTCATGCATTTGGATTTTACCTTTAAGAGATCCCAATGATAGGTAAAATTTATATTATACCTTCCATAGACTTAATTACCATTATTAGGGTTGCAGAATACATACCCGAAACTTTACTCTGTTCAAAATTGGAATAGCTTACTATTTGATTGCCAATACTTGGAAAAACTTGGAAGAGCTCTAGTACCAATGCAAGAAACTAAAAATTAGGACCACCACATGCTAGAGAGATGACTCTCCTCCCAACCTTATGCCTGTATAGTTGCTCAAATCAACGAGGATCACAAATGTAACTAGATTCCATAAGTGCATGTGCAATCTCCATCACTCCATATCAACCACTAGTACACTGCTTTAGTACCTTCCACTAGAGTCTACTAGTGGTTGGTGTACTTGCCACTTGAGTTAAATCTCGCAAGATCCAAGTTAACTCAGGTTAAAAACTCACTCCCCATGCTCCCCATGGGAGTTGAATCCAAGAACTCTTCCTTCAAAACCTTGAGAATTAACCACTAAGCTAAGTGGATCAGGTGTTTAAGAGAGCACATGGACTTATGCTTAAGTCTATTCTTGAGATCTTTGGTCATATATGAGTGACCAAATGATGTCTGATTTGAGATCTGTCTGAATCGGTCGGACCCTTAGATCAAAGACTTACTTTATTATAGTCTTCTCCTCTTGCCTCAAGAGTGATATCCTACCAAAAAAAGTTAGTAGGGCCCTCGAGTTGGATCCTCACCTAAATTGGAAGCGAATTCCATTAGGAAAGGCCATTGGTACCTTAGAGGCTCTATAAAATATGATCAGGGATGGTAAGTCTTCTATCCCATGGGACTTAGGTATGCAAGTTTGTCTAATGCATTAGGTGGCAGTTGGCGGCCTTGACCTAGAAGGAGATCTTGATTGTTGTGAGGCGCATTAATCGCGTTGGGCCCTTTCTCTTTGAGATTGGAGTGGATGGAAGCTTTCTCGGATCCCTTGCTATGTAACTTTCAGTGGATTCGGGTGGTTGGTACTCGTAGGAGCAATTGGCACATTGATCCTAATTTGAAAGACATTCGGGCCCACTCTAGTTGGCACCTGTGAGCCTAGGCATTTGGACCGTTAGCTCACCTTAGTTGGGACCTACGAAATAGCAATGGCATGATCCTATCTCCCCCTTAAGATTGCACGATTTTATTTTTTTAGTACTTTATTTGGCTAGGGTCATAGATTATTGAGTCTCATCATCTTGTGACTCCTCCGATAGTTGATCATGGGGGCATGGTGGGCTCACAGAGGATGAGTTGGCCTCTTGACTCCACTGGTTGAGGCTTCCACCTAGAGTCTCAGCAACATTGACTCTAATACTGTGAGTTGGCACAGTGGATTTGGGGGTAGGTTCTACATTTGCTCACCTAGAGGAAGAATCCCCATACCATCACTTGGGCAACACTACCTGGGGATCCATTGGCCCTGCCCTCAGCTATGATTCGGTTGATACTATGATTCTTTCGGTTTAGGAGGAGATGATTGACAACACTTAGGACCATCACACTCCCCATTAGATTGGTGTGGATGATCCTCCTCCCCTCCCCATATTTCTATTGGGAAAGATGGATAGATACTCTAAGAAATGAGTAGGTACTACAAATTGTTGGTTTGTACCGGCCCTCTTCCACTTCAGAGTTGCATTGTAGGCCCTCTCAGCTTTCCAGTGAAATTAAACAAGTGCCTATGTACTTTGGAAATGATATAAGTAATGATTCATTCAAAACATACTACTTCCCACTTTGCAATCAAATGAAAACCTTCTATTTTGGTTCACACACCTGCTGCTTGTTAAGCTCAGTGCTTCCAGTACAATAGGAATTAGAAGAATTCCTTTTGGAGATATTAAATTAACTTAAGGTGCTAAGTTTCCAAGTGGAATCACTTAAAATGATTGACTATACACAGAGCAATCAATTTAGCAAGTGTAGCACTACCCCCGATTTTTAGGACCTCTACAAAGATTAACCAATGATCACTTCGAAACACTTTTCTCTCAATCCACTAAATGGAATATCTTCACAATCTTTCAACATGTATTAGACTTAGGGATGATTCCACCCAACATTAGATCTTTGAAAATGGTGAAGAAATGATTCAGATATGAGCAATACAAAATGACTGTTTTGCGTGACAATGACAGAGAGATCAACAGATGTAAGAAATGATCTTTTGTATTATATGACAATGTTGTACATGATCATTCACATGATCATAATGTCTGATGATAGTGAGAAGTGTAGGCTATAGTATGAGCTTCTTAACTTAAGCAAATGATCTTCAATATACTCAGAATAATGGGGCTCACAGCCGCATGTTTACAAGTCATTTTTATATATGCTTTTCCTCCAAGTTTGAATTCAAATTCAAACTTGGCTTTACCTAAAGATTCTCCTCGAAATTAGGAGTCATTACACCAAAATGATTCGTAGCTTTTAGCTCTCAAAACTCCTTGACTTTAGAGGCTTTACAAGATTCTTCCAAGTCAATTTGACTTTTACAAATGGTAAAAGGTAAAGAATCCATAGCAATGGTTCTCATGGGTCTTCAATTAATTTCATATGAATCCTTCTCATGCCTAGCCAAGTGTGTAGGCTTGGCACTTGCAGCAACAGCTCCCCCTCAAGCCAAACATATTATCTTGATCTTCTTCATCAATCTTCTTGTATGTCTTGCAATCCAATCATAGCTTTAAACCTGCAAAGTTTAGTACCATCAAGTGCTTTGGTTAACGTCTCACATAATAATAGTGGACCTCTACATGCTTGTTCCTAGCATGATAAATAGGATTTGTTGTAAGATTTAAGGAACTTGTATTATCTCGAAAAATCATTGGAGATATAGTATGCAATCCGAAATCTGCATATAGCAATCTGATCCATATGGCCTCTTGAGAAGCATTCGCCAATCCTCTATATTCTGCCTCTGTTGAAGATAAAGCAACATTAGGTTGCTTCTTGGAAGACCATGATATATGCTTGTCACCTCCAAAAGATAGATAACATGAGGTACTCCTTCTATCATCTTTGCAACCTACCCAATCTACATCTGAGTATATCTTGATGTCCAAATCTAAAGTATAAGGAAAGTATAATCCTTGATTTTGAGTGCCCTTAAGGTACTTCAAAATCCTCTTGGCAGCTTCTAAGTGAGGTGCCCTAGGTTTGTGCATAAATTGGCTTAAGACACTTACTCCATTAGCAATATCAATCCTTGTAATGTAGCATAGCTGAAGCTTCCCAGTATGCTTTGAAATCCAACAATATTTTCAAGCACATCACCTTCATGAGCACTTAATTTTTGGTTTACCTCCATAGGAGTGCTTGCTACCTTGGCATCCTACAATTGAAATTTCTTCAATATGTCTTGTATATACTTTCTTTGTGTAATGTAAACTCCAAAGTTAGTATAGACTAACTCAATTCCAAGAAAATACTTTACTGACCCTAGATGACTGATTTTGCAATCCTACATCATTTGATTCTTTATCTATTTGATGTCATTGGCATCATTTCTTGTAATTATGATATCTTCAACATACACTCATAGGTATATTACCTCTGAACTACTTCTCTTGACAAATAGAGAAGTATCTCCTTTACTCATGATGAATCCTTGATCCTAAAGGTATGTATCAAAACCTATGGTTGCATGTCCTAGGTGTTTGCTTTAATCCATAAAGAACTTTGTTTAGTTTCCACACATATGTTACCTTGCTTGAGTCTTTATAACCAAGACATTGAGACATGTACAACTCCTCTGAAATCGAGCCATTAAGGAATGCATTTTTTACATCGAATTGGTTCATGCTCCAATTCTTTGATGCAACTACACTTATCAATACCATGATGCTTGGCATTTTGGCCACAGGTGAGAAGGTTTGTTCATAATCAACTCCTTGGGTTTGTGCAAAACCCTTAGCCAGAAGTCTAGCTTTGTACTTGCTTATTGATCCATCAAAATTTCTCTTGATCTTATAGATCCATCTAGAACCAATTGCCTTCATAGACTCCTTCTTTGGCACTAGCTCCCAGGTATCATTTTCCTTGAGTGCTTCAATTTCTTCATCCATAGCTTCCCTCCATTCTGTCTTGGTCTTTGCCTCTTCATATGATGATGGTTCTTCAAGTGACAAATTCTTTGAAAGATACGTATAATTCTTAGTAACTAAAGAAGTTTCATACCCATATCTGATTGGCTTCTTGCTTTCCCTTTGTGATCTTATGATTGCTTGGTTGGATGATTTAGGTATATCCTCCAACTTCTTCATCTTGACTTTGCCTTTGGACTTCCATGCCTTGAATTCTTCTACGTTGATGATGTCCTCATCATTTGAGTTGATGTCTTCAATCTGGTTTGGATCCTCCTTGGTGAGGCTTGGAAAATCCTCTTCCAAGTCATAAGGCAACTTTACTTTTCTGCATTCACTTTCAAACCAAGAATCATTCTCATCAAACACAACATCTCTAGTGACCATGAGTCCTTTGTTGGAAGGATTATAAAACATGTATCCTTTTTTATTCAATTCATACCCTATGAAGATGCACGTCTCTGCCTTAGGGTCTAGCTTACCTCTGATTTGAGATGGTATATGCACATAAGCAACACATCCAAAAATCCTGCAACGATAAGTGAAGGTCTTCTACCATGCCATGCTTCATATGGGATCATCCCATCAAGAGATTTTGATGGCAACCTATTAACAAGATAAGTGGCAGTAGATACACTTTGTGCCCACAAGTAAGTAGGTAATTTTTTCTCATTTAACATTGACCTAGTTGTTTCAATAATTATTCTATTTCTCCTCTCTCCCACCCCATTTTGCTCAGGAGTATACCTTGTTGTAATTTCTCTTTTGATTCCTCTATCCTGCATGAATGCATCAAACTCATTTGAGAAGTACTCACCTCCTCCATCTGAACTTAGTCTCTTTATTTTTCTTCCCGTTTGGTTCTCAACAAGAGTAGGATACTTCTTAAAGCAATTGAATACTTCATCTTTGCGCTTCATAAATTATAAGATAGTCCACCTACTGAAATCATCAATGAAAGATACAAAATATCTTGATCCAAGAATTGAGGGATCCTTACTTGGTCCCCATACATCTGTATGGACAATCTCTAGGTAGTCCTCTTGCATGTAGCCTTTCTTTGAGAGGGGTAACCTATAACACTTTCCAAACTGACAAGCACCATATTTATAGATCATGTGTTTCTTGGATACATTAGGTACGCCAAGCACACATTGAACTCTAGATATTTTCTTTAAAGTTCTCTTACTAATATGCCCTAATCTCTTATGCCAAATTTTAAGCTCTGATAATGTTTGGTCTTTATAACTATAAAGTGCAATATTCGTTGTATCTTCAAGATCAAAAAGTGAATTATTGATCTATTTTCTTCTTTGGTAATTCTCTTGAATCCATGTTATGGATCCTCCACAAATGCTCCATATTTATTTGAACGTGACCCACAAACCCTTATCCACAATCTGTCCAACACTCATCAAAATTTTGGTAATTATAGGTACATATAGAATCCTGCTCAACAAAATTTCGATTTCCATTAGAGGTTTTAACATTCTACCTTGATCACTAAGTGCTTATTGTCATCACGTGTTTGTAAGTAATGTTTTTCCTTGGGTTCCTCAAGGTCGGAGAGAAGAGCTACATTTCCTATCACATGGTTTGACCATCTTGAGTTAACGTAGAAGAGATGATCATCATTCATTCCTTGCTTTGAAGTGATATTCATAATCAAAAGGGAATCCTCTTATTCCTCTGTATAATTGTTATAGTCTTTCCTTGACTTAAAGCCTCCTTGGTAGTTGTTATTGTAATTATTGTTGTAGTTGTTATTGTAGCCTTGATGATGATTGAATCTTCCTCTTGATTGTGGATATCCACCTCTTTGAAAACCTCTACCTCTCTAATTCTTGAAGTTCCTCTAACACTCATCTGTAGTATGATTTGACAAACCACAAATATTACATGGGGAAGAGTTGAAAGGTCTCCCCCTACCTTGCTAACCTCCTCTGCCCCTACCTTTTGAGTCTCTACCTCTTCCTACATAGTTGGCTTGAGAGGTTGTACCTTCTTCCTCAATCTTCTTGCTTATTCTTTTTTTTTTAGACTTGCCTTTATCTGTGTATAGGGCAGAAGAGCTATTACCTCTTGATGAATCTCCATTCTTGTTGAGCTTCGCTTCATAGGTAAAGAGTTGCCCCATGAGTGTGGTAAGATCTGGAATCTGCATTTCCATGTACAAGTCCATAGCAGTTGTGAAGCTCTCCTATTTGTCATCTGCTCTCTTCTTTTAAAGATCTTAACTCTTTTCCCAGCAATGAATTCCTTGAACTTGATTCTATCTAATTCCCTGAGCGAGTATATACCATTGTCCAACACTTTACATATCACATAGGGACCAAACCATCTCCTCATAAATTTTCTTCGAGCTTCATACTGCGTATCCAACAAGCTATCATAGACAAGTACCTAGTCTCCTTAATTCAACTTTTTAGGCCTTAACCTATGGGACTTGTCAAATGCAATCTTATTTCTCTCTCTAGATGCTCTGAGCTTAACCATAGCTTCTTCTACCAGATTTTTTCCTTTCTCTAATTGAAGAATCCACATTGCTAGAAGATCTTCTCTCAACATCCCATCTTCCCAAGGCAAAGAAGTCCATGCTTGGGCATGTGACTCCGTCGGCAAAATAGGTTTGTGATAATATATTAGTTCTACTGGCATGTATCCAGTAGTCCTAGCACATGTCATCCCATCGGCCCATAGGGCAAAGGAAGGTATTTTGGTTAGTTTCTTTATCTTTCTGTCACAAGCCTTAGCCAAAAGTCTTAATAATCGAGGAATGTCTGCGCTCAATTTTCTTGATAGCTTCAGGATTGTGAGTAGTGGTGAGTGATAGCCGAATTCCATATTTTGCAAAGAATTCTTTGGCTTCCTGAGCATCAAGCTCACCTCTGTCGATGAATATTTTCTCAACATAGCCAAATCTACTAAACACATCTTCTAGTAGAAACTTGAATAAATTACTCAAAATTTTCGTCCTTAGAGCTCTTCCTTCAACATGGTTTATTCGATCCTCTCTTACCAGCACAATACACCTCACTTGTTGCACCCCTAATGGCCTTGTAACAAAATCGACAACCCACTTCTATTAGATATTAAGAGGATATGTCGGTTGTAACTCACTTATAGTGGATATTAAGAGGATATTTGAGTACACCTGGCAGGGTTTGGCTACATCTTTATTGATATCTACATACATCCCACGCCATCAGTATCTTTCCCTTATCTTTTCATAATTCCCTTGAAAGCCCTTATGTCGAGCCCATAGTGAGCTATGCATTTCAGACGTAATCTTACCTTTTGTTTCATTATAACATACAACTCGCTAAGGTATCTTACCTATTCCAATCTTTTGCTTCCAAAGTAATCCATCTTTTAGGAAGTAAATTCTTGACTTTCTCCAAATGATACGAAACTTCTCTTTGCTCCAACTAGGATCAAGAGACTTTATGCTTAAGTATCTTCAGATTTCGTTCCACTCATTTTCATATTCATCTTCATTGAATATTTCTGTTATTCCTATTTGAACATCGTAAGGTTTCTCTTCTTTTCTCCTATTTCCTTTCTTGCTTCCTAAACTCTTTTGAGTACCTCTTCTTGAAGAATCAATACTAGTCTAAGACTTCTTCATTTCATGAGTTGGCTCTTTTCTATCCAGGCTAGTAAATGCTTTGTGGAAGCTCGAAGTATCTAATCTTCTAGTAATCTTCAAGTCTTCACACATCCTTCATTCAAATATTTGCTCCAATACTAGTGTATTGATTTTATCTGGTTGTACCAATGTCTCGAGAATTTCCCTCCAAGAACATTTCCTCCTGTGCGCATAGTTATGCATTAATTTTAGTTTTTTCAACTATGTGTTTTAGCTCTTGTACTTGTGCTTGCATGGCATGAACAGGTGTTTCTTCAGCCATCTTCTCAGTCTCTTGCATGTTCGCTATTGGCTGTCATTTTCTTCTTAAGAGATCGATTATTACCTCTAGGAATTCCCGTTTAGCTATTCCTAGTAACTCACCTAGTGTAAATTCGATTACTTTATCAAGAACTCTTCTCTCAAGAACTTGTTTTAAATCTGTGGCCTGCTCAATATGCAATTTTAGCATGTATGATGGGTTTTTCACTCTTCCTTGGCCTTTCCTTACAGGTTTCATTTCTTGATGTTGTGGAGAATTATTAACTTGAGTAGGAACTGGCATCTCAGCAGAAGTAGGGGTTTGAACTTGAGTCGGGATTTGATTGGGTTGGATTATTATTGGTTGTGATGGTGGAGTTACTTGAGTGGGTTGGTCTGTTGATTTTCATTTTGTTGATATATTTAGGTAGTGATGTGTGTGAACACACTAGGACTATCGGGATACTTTTTTCCCTCTTTGGAAGGTTTTTTTCCCCCGGCTTGTATATACAACTATTGCCCTAATGGGCTACTTATCTTTGTACATTCTCTAGTAATACATTCAGTATTGTGTGTTGTGCTCCAAGATTCTTCTTCTTCATTGTGTTGTTCACGTGCTTCCACAAACATCTAACTCCAAAAATTGGTATCAGAGCAGGTTGTCGCTTCATCTAGGGCACCGTTGACACTCCTCCAGTTGTAGTCTGAGAATTGCACAAATTTTGGTGAGCATACTCAGCGTGTTTTCGAGATCAAAACACCTTTGCTGTGTGGTGCCAAAATTACGATTTCAACTAGTTTTGGCCTCAGAACGCACTATCGTATTGCTTGTGCAGACTATTTCATCTTTTTGTGCCAAAGGTATATACCAGTTTTTATTCAGTAGTATAAGTGTCTCAAACTTTGCTACAGGTCTAGTGGAATTCATTGGGTAGTTTTGTTCAACTTTTTGAGATACAATCAATTTTTTGCATCAAGGTATTTTAGTCACCGGCCATGGTTGAAAGCAGTGATGTATTCCGTATGTTGCCTGTTGAGGATAAGTTGAATGGTAACAACTACCCCTTATGGGCTTATATGATGCGACATGTGTTGGATGCAAAAGGAGAGTGGAACATGTTGAAGCAAGTCTATGACAAGCCTAAGTATGGGTTTGAGTCCCAAAAATTCATAGAAGAAGCCTTAAAATGAAGACAATGTAAAGTTCACTTGTGAACTACCTCTTGTAACTTTTAAAGACTTTACTTAATGTAAAAGTGAAAGAATCTTAAGTGGTTGAGTCCACTTGATCAAAAAGGGAAAGAGGAGTCATGAATTCATGATTTGTGGTAGATAGAGAATCAAATCAATCCCTAATTGATTGGAGAGTGTTTGAGGGAAGTTAGCCTCCCAAGATCAACTCTAAATACATGGTAGTCTTAGTCGTGGTTATGTGAAGACCTCCAAGAGCTGAGCTTTATGCCATATCAAAATTCCAAGGCACACATATGTATCAGTACGTCCATTGTATTGTACAATCAATATACTTTCATTTTCATGATCATTTGAGTTCATATTTCCATGTTCTTGTGAAATATACTAGTCACTGCCATATCTCTCAGTTTTCTCAGTCAGATTGCAGAGATGGTTTCTCTGAGCTTGGTGCATCTTTTTTTGTGATTTAACTTGGTAAAGTTAGCTCTATAATTCTAATATATGCTCACCAATTTGCATTTCATTTGGGTATTGAAATCTTCAGTTATGTTTAGTTGAAGTCAACCCTGTCTGTTCATTTGCACTTCTTTGTCAGGTACCCGAATTTTTTTCTCATCTTGTCAGATCTGTTTATCAGTGTGTGCTTACCCAAATTAAATGATTTAAAGCTTTTTGGATTCGGCCTACTGTCTAGTATAAGCATACAAAATTTCATAATCATTGGATTCTTAAATCTGGAGTTATGTTCATATTTCTCCTCACTGGTCTCATTACTGTAGCAGCCTGTGAAAGTTAGCTCTTTAACTTAACCAGACTTATCGAAAAGGAATTAAGCTAATTACTGTTGTGCTTAGAGACTTATGCAAAACACTGGACATGTGTATGAACCAAAATAGCAAGTTCTTCACCTCTGAGCTAACTCCAACTTATCTGTTTTGATCTATCTTTTTGAGAGTGATCTTCCAAGGTACATAGGGTGTCTAATACATCCATTGGCAAGCTAAAAGGGCCCACCATATACTCCTCGAGTTCATTTGGCTGGTGTAGATCAAGGATTTGCAACACCTCTTCATCACTCACATACGCACACATAACAGGCATGCACATACACAAACATTCACATGCATACACATACACATACATGCATACATGCAAACACACATACATGCATACACATATACATACATACACATGCACACATACACATACATGCATATAAAAATATACATGCATAAAGACATACACATATACGTACACATACACACACATAAACATACATACACATGAATACACACATGCACACACAAATAGATACATACATACACACATAGACATGCATTCACATATACTCATACATGC
>CM035441.1:80214108-80294108 GCA_020310875.1 Ceratopteris richardii | reverse complement strand
GAGAGGTAGACAGATTGGGATAGTTTCTTGTCAGTAGTAGAATTTTCTTATAAGAATAGACCTCAAAAAGTAATAGTAATCTGTCCTTTTGACATGGACTATGGCATGAATCCTTCTACTCCTAGTACGATAGGAATTCCTAGAAAATTTCATTCTACTTTGGAGCTCTTAGCAAACCTCCAAGCAAGTCTAGAAATAACTAAATCCAAGATGTAGCAACCAACTAATACGGCAAAAGAATATGCTGACAGTAAGAGATCTCCTAGACTATGTAAGGAAGGATATAGAGTTTCTCTTAAAGTTCCACCTAGATCTACTTCACTATATATAGATAAGTGTACCAAGTGAAAGAAATATATGGTGCTTTCCATGGTGCAAAAAGGAAAGATGTGTGATCAAATTTGGAAAGCAACCCAAAGAGTGGTCTATTGAGAAGTCCTTCGTGTGTTTAGGTAGGAGGATCCATTGTGGTTGAGATTCAAAGACCAAGACTACAATTCGATCGGAAGAACTAATTTAAAAGTTTGACCAATGTGAGTACAAATCAATCAAAAAAAGTATGTGTGTTGATATTGCAGGTAGATTTGATTAGCAAAAACTCGACTCGAACAAAGTGGTTTTAACATGGTTATATATGGGTTATTTCACTCTTTGGTAACTTAATTGTCATATAGTGATCACTTTCATGTTTTGGTGTGTCTTTGCATGATTTCCATAAAATCCTTCATAAGAACATTAAGAAGTAGTCAAGATGGTACCTATACATAAGCACTCCATGTGTTTGTGTGATGTGTTCATGGAAATGTGTATGAATACATGTGGCTTTACGCGCATTCATGTGTGCATAATGTGTTCATGAACATCTTACCATGTTATTTGTATGCATTTACATATAAATGGGTGCATTGCATGCATTATATATGCATAGAATTTTGTGTGTATGCATTTATACAAATGCGTACACATGGGATTGCATCATAATGTGCATCATTGCAAGTAAGTGTGAATGTGGGCACGTAATGAAATGATCCATGGTATGTGCACGGTAATGCATGCATGAAATGAAGGTACGAGTGTTTCAATTCATATGAATGTGTTTTGGATGCTTTATATATGTGCATATGTAGAGATATGTGGAACATAAACTTCTACGTGTGCATATGTTGTGCAAAATATATATATGTGGAAGGCGGTTCATTGGAATCTTGGGGAGAATCGTGGCAAAAAGATGCTGGGGAAATCGGGGAGAGCTGGTCTTGAGAGGGATATAGAGAAAAGAACATCAGGGAACAACAAGTCACAGAACGGAAGACGATCAAATCTAAGCAAAGTGAGACAAATAGAAATATGGAGATTCCAATGTTCCCTAGGACAAAAAAAAGGCGCTTCTTTGCTCGCTAAATTCTTACCAAGAAGTCTCTCAGAGGGTAGGAGGTAGCTCTCAAAGGAAAGGGGACCATGCCAAGTTCAAGGGATCAAGGGATGAAGGTAGTTTTTTATAAGTTGAAGGGATGAAGGTGAAACGAAATTCAAGGGGCTTCGGTGTCAACAAGCAGGGGAGGAATTTGTTCGATGAAGAAGGTGCAATAGAGGAAGATCGAAAGGGAACTTGGCAATAAGCTCCGCTCACAAGAGAAGTCTGTGCAGGTGCTTTCCCAGTAAGACGTTCCTGTAGAACCACCCCAAAGCTATAGACATCTGATTTCTATGTAAGCGTCCATGTCTTTACAACCTCTGGTGCCCTAAAACCCACGGCCATGCGGCTCGCAATGGCAGCAACATTGTTGGCTGTTGTCCAAAAGAGGGGAGCTCGGCCATAATCCGATATACATGCATCAAAATCAGGATGGACGAGGATGTTTGAACGTTTAATGTCACCATGAACACATTTACTGCTTGAGTTACGCAGTTTCTCTAATCCTCTTGTGGCAGCTATTGCTATATGCAATCTAGATTGTCAATCGAGTGCTGCTTCTCCAGGCTCTTTTCTACCTATAAAAATATACAGCATGTGGGTCAATTTACATAAATCATATCAAGAAGACATGACATTCTCAGTTCTAGCTCAAAAAACATCATCTTTATCTTAATTAGTATGAAAAGACCGATTGTTCCTCTACATAAATGGATTTTCTCTAGAAATTAACTTCTCTAGTTTTCACATTCTGTGATATGTGCTGTACTATGCTGCAAGAAAGCGGCCATCATCATTCATCATCATCATTAGCCTGATAAGAAAGAGTGGTTTGTTTGCCATTAATTTGTTTGCTCCAGCAAGGAAGACGAAGGAAGTAGAAGAGGGAAGCTCTGTTTCGAACGGGGAACCTACAAAGAAGAGAAAAAACAAATCCTCACATTAGGTCATGGAGAGCATCACATTAGCGAGAAGATAGAGAAGAGGGTTAGGATCAATGAAGCAGAAGTGCAGTGTCACAATCCATACAAGGTCATGTGCTTGTTGTTTGTCAGTTTTCACAGAATGAAATATCTTTTGTGCAGAAGAAATGGAGTTTTAATCACTACATAGAGGGAGAGAGATGCACATGTATACATAAGCTGTGACGAGGATTGGAAAATGGAAGAGAAGAGCAGGTGAGATCTGAAGAGTTAGAGGCTCTATATAAGACCTAAGGATGCTCATTTGTTGCATCTATGCATGATCATTCAGAGAGAAGATGCTGATATATATGAGGTTCAATGTAGACTTTATGGTGTACACAAATAGTGTAAGAGTATTTTATGGGAAGAGTGAAATAATTGCTTTTTTTTTCAGGTTTTTTCAATGTCAAGAGTGAAGAGATAGCGCAGATGTCATGCTAAACTAAACTAAACTAAATCGTTACACAGTCGCACTCATTTTCGAAGCGACACACGCTTGTCTTTGCTAGGTTTTTCTTAGAGCCTTTGTGCTTATATGCATGAAAAGTAAATATGGGCCATTATCTGAAGTGGCAATTTGTTAATGTGCTGACTAATAATTTGATTTTAGTGTTGTACTCGTTGTGAGCATATCTGTGTGTGAATTTGTTACATTTTCATGTGCATAAAAAGGGCTTGTGATCATCTTCCTGAACAAACTTACCTTTGTTTATGAGTCTTTATCAGTGCGCATGAATCTATTTGTGTATGTGTGGGTATAAGATCCTAAGTTCATTGGTTAACATGTATGTGTCCACGTTTTTTTATGTGTTATTGTGAGTAAATTGATGTATATATGAATCTCTGTGACCTGACCTTAGTAAATCATGTGATGGAAAATTTTAGAGAGGCCGTTAATATTAATCAATACCATATTTTCAATACACTTCCACGTGTAATGAATGCCTAAAGCTCATAATTAAAAACCAGAGGATTTCCATTCTTGGGATTTCGCTTGTGATAGACCTCAATGATGGGAAAGTAAAGGATCACGTGGAAGCCAATTAAAATCACATCAAACAAATATCAAATACAAAACAAAACAAAATTCAACAAACCCAAATGAGAAAACCAGATGAGGCTTCCACTACTCCAGTAAACTCTTAGAACCTAATAGAGGGAAATCAAACAAAAAAAGAAGCAATACATGATGGTACCCAAGATTTAAAGATATCTATGAGGAGTCAAGGTGATAAAAAAGAGAGTGAAAATGAAATACTTCAAGAAAACCTAGTGAGTTAGTGTGAAAATCAACCACAAGAAGGTTCCTTAAATGATGAAACCAAACAATGTCTAGGGAAATATTTGATGCCATTTAATAGTGAAACATCTCTTCAAACATATGATTCAAATATGACTTATGACCAAATGATTGATTTATATGAAGAAAATACAAGTGAGCATGATGCTAACAAAAAGGGCATACCAAAGATGATTCCTCTAAATAGTGAGATGCATGCTCAACGAGAAGAGCATGATGCCAGACCTAAGGATAGTGTAATTGGAGATCAAGACCATGATATACTTTTGATTGATGTTAGATTGAATGTATGTTAGAAAAAGCAAGACACTGATGTTGATCATAAGAAAGAGGATAAGCTATTGATTGGAGTTGAAAACAATGATATGTATGTAAATGATGTCACACTCCATGAAGAGGGACATATGAATGATCATGAAGAGGATGAGGATATACCATTGATTGGTCCTCTATTTATTGATATGTATGTCAAAAATGATCATGTTCAATTGAGTCCATATGCAGAAGAAATTGAGCATGAAGTGGCAAATGTAACATTTATTGAACTGTATGATAAATATGATATGCGCATAGTATCCAATGATATTGAATGTGAAAATATTGGGTCAAATGGTTATTATGGTGAAGCTAGAGGTGAATATTATCAGACAAATAAAGTTTCAATTGATTCAAGCATATGTGGCAAGATATTTACATGATGAAGTACTTGAGCAAGAATCAATGGCCGAAGAATTGTATGACAAGTGTGGAAAAAGTACATCCTTTGAAGAGAACAAGTGAGAAACAATTGAGATAGATGCAAAATTCTATGATGACACTTTGAATAAAGAGATTGATTTTTTATCAAACTATATGCATAGTCTTAGGAAGTGTGAATTTTTTTATGATTTTGACTTGCATAAGAAAGATTTTAGTGATATTGAAGATCAAGATTTTCTTGATTATGAGGGTATGGATTGCTTTCATGTTGAAGGGGAAATGGTTTGGGACCATAACAATGATGAAGAGTTGTTGGAAATATTAGAGCTAGAATCAGATTCTCTAATTGGTGGCACTCAAGTAAGAACAAATCATGACAGATTGAATGCCAAATATGAGCATAAACTACAACCAGAGAATGATGAACCTTCTCATTCAGAGTGCAAATCTTATGAATCTATCCAAAAATTCAATTGCAATGAAGATGAAAGTTTGGAAAATCATAGTAGAAATGATGAAATCCTGTTAAATGATTTCATGCTTGAAATAGATCAAAATGCATGCCTGAAGGATCTTTTTAATGATGGTTTAATCACTTAAGAATTCAAAAATCTATATACTTCTTCTGTTCATTCATCAAGTGCATCTTCATATGATGCATTTGAGAAAATTATAGATAAAGGAAACCGTGCTCAAATGTTTGCATCATGGATTTTCAAATTTTCTAAGAGCTACGTGTGCCAGTCAAGCCTGCAAGGGATTGAGAAGCAAATGAAGTGGCATCTCCAAACATCTAATTTGTTTAAGAATGCTTCCTTGATTGATGCAATCTAGAGATGGCTTCTTTACAAGCATGGCTTCTTTGGTGAGCTTATATGAAAGAAGGTGTCTTAAAGGGAGAAACATAGTCAATAAGATATAACAATGCTTCAGACGGATCTTGTAAATAAAAATATATATAACTGATATTGCTTGTTTTGATTTTGAGATAGATATAGGAAACTAAATAAAAAGAAGAGGATGATGATTTGGAGTGGAGACGCTTATGATGATGGATACAAGCAATGAGGATCCAATTGCTGAACAACAGATAGGTGAAACACTTCCATTCTAACATATTTCCTTCTCTAATATATGGGAAATATGCATTTCATCTTGCATGTGATAAATGTGCTAAATTTATACGAATTTAATGGAATTAAGTAGATTCACATTGACCTAAACTATTATTATTACATGCAATTCATGAAAGACTAGGATTATGTGGGTATAATTGGGAAGCAGAATAGAGCTTTTGAGAGCAAAGACCTAGGAACGTGAAGGCAAGAATTAAACTGAGTACTTGTATATAGTATTACACACGAAAACTTCACAAGTGGAATTCTTTGACTTCTACTTTTGATCTTCCACATGATCCTACCTGGAGATAGATTATGAGTTAGATTAGCCTTCATATACTAGTGAGGTATATATATGTGTGTATGTGTCATCACTGCATTGTGATGGGCTAGTAGGTGGGTGGAGCTACTGGTCACACTCCTTTTTGAAGAGCGATAGATTCTTATCTTAACTAGGTTTTTCTTTCAGCCTTTGAGCTCATATGCATGAACAATAAATATGGGCCATTATCTGAAGTGGGAATTGCTTAATCTAATGATAAATTATTTATCTTTTAGTTTTGTACAAGTTGTGAGCATATCTGTGTATGAATTTGCTACATTTTCATGTGCATAAAAAAGGGCTTTTGATCATCTTCCTGAACAAACTTACCTTTGTTTATGAATCTTTATGAGTGCGCACGAATCTATTTTTGTATGTGTGGGTACAAGATCCTTAGTTCTTTAGTTAACATGTATGTCTCCATGTCTGCTTATGTGCTACTATGAGTAAATTGATGTATATACGAATCTCAATGACCTGACCTTAGTAAATCATGTGGTCGAAAATTTTAGAGAGGCCGTTAATTTTAATCAATATCATATTTTCAATACACTTCTATGTGTAATGAATGTCAAAAGTTTATACCTATAAACCTGAGGATTTCCAGTCTTGGGATTTTCCTTGCATGGGACGATGTGTATGTTGACTCCAACTTTGTTATAAAAATATATATAACTGATATTGCTTGTTTTGATTTTGTGATAGATATAGGAAACTAAATAAAAAGAAGAGGATGATGATTTGGAGTGGAGACGCTTATGATGATGGATACAAGCAATGAAGATCCAATTGCTGAACAACAGATAGGTGAAACACTTCCATTCTAACATATTTCCTTCTCTAATATATGGGAAATATGCATTTCATCTTGCATGTGATAGATATGCTAAATTTATACGAATTTAATGGAATTAAGTAGATTCACATTGACCTAAACTATTATTATTACATGCAATACATGAAAGACTAGGATTATGTGGGTATAATTGGGAAGCAGAATAGATCTTTTGAGAGCAAAGACCTAGGAACGTGAAGGCAAGACTTAAACTGAGTACTTGTATATAGTATTACACACGAACACTTCACAAGTGGAACTCTTTGACTTCTACTTTTGATCTTCCACATGATCCGACGTGGAGATAGATTATGAGTTAGATTAGCCTTCATATACTAGTGAGGTATATATATGTGTGTATGTGTCATCAGTGCATTGTGATGGGCTAGTAGGTGGGTGGAGCTACTGGTCACACTCCTTTTCGAAGAGCGATAGATTCTTATCTTAACTAGGTTTTTCTTTCAGCCTTTGAGCTCATATGCATGAACAATAAATATGGGCCATTATCTGAAGTGGGAATTGCTTACTCTAATGATAAATTATTTATCTTTTAGTTTTGTACAAGTTGTGAGCATATCTGTGTATGAATTTGCTACATTTTCATGTGCATAAAAAAGGGCTTGTGATCATCTTCCTGAACAAACTTACCTTTGTTTATGAATCTTTATGAGTGCGCACGAATCTATTTTTGTATGTGTGGGTACAAGATCCTTAGTTCTTTAGTTAACATGTATGTATCCATGTCTGCTTATGTGCTACTATGAGTAAATTGATGTATATACGAATCTCAATGACCTGACCTTAGTAAATCATGTGGTCGAAAATTTTAGAGAGGCCGTTAATTTTAATCAATATCATATTTTCAATACACTTCTATGTGTAATGAATGTCAAAAGTTTATACCTATAAAGCCGAGGATTTCGAGTGTTGGGATTTTCCAGTCCCAAAAATTCATAGAAGAAGCCTTAAAATGAAGACAATGTAAAGTTCACTTGTGAACTACCTCTTGTAACTTTTGAAGACTTTACTTAATGTAAAAGTGAAAGAATCTTAAGTGGTTGAGCCCACTTGATCAAAAAGGGAAAGAGGAGTCATGAATTCGTGATTTGTGGTAGATAGAGAATCAAATCAATCACTAATTGATTGGAGAGTGTTTGAGGGAAGTTAGCCTCCCAAGATCAACTCTAAATACATGGTAGTCTTAGTCGTGGTTATGTGAAGACCTCCAAGAGCTGAGCTTTATGCCATATCAAAATTCCAAGGCACACATATGTATCAGTACGTCCATTGTATTGTACAATCAATATACTTTCATTTTCATGATCATTTGAGTTCATATTTCCATGTTCTTGTGAAATATACTAGTCACTGCCATATCTCTCAGTTTTCTCAGTCACATTGCAGAGATGGTTTCTCTGAGCTTGGTGCATCATTTTCTGTGATTTAACTTGGTAAAGTTATCTCTATAATTCTAATATATGCTCACCAATTTGCATTTCATTTGGGTATTGAAATCTTCAGTTATGTTCAGTTGAAGTCAACCCTGTCTATTCATTTGCACTTCTCTGTCAGGTACCCGACTTTTTTTCTCATCTTGTCAGATCTGTTTATCAGTGTGTGCTTACCCAAATTAACTGATTTAAAGCTTTTTGGATTCAGCCTACTGTCTAGTATAAGCATACAAAATTTCATAATCATTGGATTCTTAAATCTGGAGTTATGTTCATATTTCTCCTCACTAGTGTCATTACTGTAGCAGCCTGTGAAAGTTAGCTCTTTAACTTAACCAGACTTATCCAAAAGGATCTAAGCTAATTACTGTTGTGCTTAGAGACTTATGCAAAACACTGGACATGTGTATGAACCAAAATAGCAAGTTCTTCATCTCTGAGCTAACTCCAACTTATCTGTTTTGATCTATCTTTTTGAGAGTGATCTTCCAAGGTACATAGGGTGTCTAATACATCCATTGGCAAGCTAAAAGGGCCCACCATATACTCGTCAAGTTCATTTGGCTGGTGTAGATCAAGGATTTGCAACACATCTTCATCACTCACATACGCACACATAACAGGCATGCACATACACAAACATTCACATGCATACACATACACATACATGCATACATGCAAGCACACATACATGCATACACATATACATACATACACATGCACACATACACATACATGCATATAAGAATATACATGCATATAGACATACACATATGCGTACACATACACACACATAAACATACATACACATGAATACACACATGCACACACAAATAGATACATACATACACGCATAGACATGCATTCACATATACTCATACATGCATACACATGCATACACACATGGACATACATATGCACAAACATACACACATACATGTATACACTTACACCCACATACACATACACAAACATGCACATGGACAGACATATATAACAAACAAAAACATGGACATACACACATACATATACACACACACATACACACACATACACATACACGCACACACACATAGACACATATATACGCACACATATACATATATGCACATACACACACATGCTCATGCATACACGCATGCACACACATACAAATACATGCACACACATACACATGCATACACATATACACATGAATACACACATACACATACAAGCATACACATACACATACATACACATGCATTCACACATGTACACAAATATACATATATGCATACACACATACACATGCATACACCAGTATACATACATGCATATACATACACACACATACACATACACATACACACACATACATAACAAGCACAAACATACACATATAGACAATATACATATACACACACATACACACACAATACACATATACACCCACACATACACACATACAATCACATACAAACATATGCATACATGCACATACACACACATGCACATGCATACACACACATACACATACATGCATACACCCATGCACACACATACACATACATGCATACAAACATATACATACTTTTCTATATATACACACACATACACATGCTTACAGGCATACACATAAATGCATACACACATACACAAACATGCATACACATACACACACACACATAAACACATAATAAAAAACACAAACATGTACATACACACACATACATATACACACACATACATACATGCACACACACATAGACATATACACCCACACATACACACACATACACTCACATACACACATAAACATATGCAAAGATAAACATGCATGCACATAAACACACATGTACATGCATACACATATAAAAATGCATACACACATGTACGCACATACACATACATGCACACACACGTGCATACACACATACACATGCATACAACAATAAATATACATACATACAGACACATACACATGCACACACATACACACATGCATAAAAACATACACATGCATACACATATACACATGCATACACATATACACATACATACACACATATGTAAACACACATACATGGATACACACATAGACATGCATATATACAGACATATACACACACATATACACACATAGACATATATGCATACACACACATGTATATATCACACATGCACACATATACATATGCATACTCACATGCATATATCACACACATACACATAGTTACATCCATACATGCATACACATCACGCACATGCATATGTGTGTGTATGTTTATACATACATATATATACACACACATATATATATATATATATATATATGTGTGTGTGTGTGTATGTGTGTGTATGTATATATAAATAAATAAATAAATAATATATATATATATATATATATATATATATATATATATATATATATATATATATATATATATATATATATATATATATATATATATAGTACATTTTGTTTTATATGTACAAATATTATGGATCCTAGTAGAGTGCGAAAGGTGTAACTTATGATCATAAACAATCTTATGAGAGGAAAAATTTTTCCTCATCCATTAAGGGTTGTAATGCATAAGTATGTAGACATGCCCAATGAGGATAAGATTTCCCCATGCACATGGTTATTGAATAGCTAGAGGAAAGTCCCTCTAGCGATCCATTTGCAATTGTATAAATCTTTGCACATAGGTATGTTTCCTTATTATAATTTATTATTTTTAATAATATTATAACATAAATGTTTTTAATCATTTAAATTTGTTTATTTTTTGGATACTAGTACCACATTGGGGTTGTGAAAGCACAACAGATGCACGTATGGGCACATGCATAGGTAGCCTAGGGATAGAGTGTGATGTAATGCATGATGGAAGTATAGTTTACATTTTGCAAGGGTTGGAGTTTGAAAAAAGAATAAGATCTTTATGTAAAACCCTACCTATGATGTTTTCACTTAAATGGGCCTAGCTATAAAATGTACTTATCAACTTAAATATATTTTTTATGTTCTTTTATATAATCATTTGTTGTAGTGGATATGCTGTGAGAGACAAAAAGCATGTATATAAATCACTACAATTGCAATTTGACATTCTCTAGTTTCACAACTAGTGCCTGAAAGAGATGTGGATGCTTATGTCACATCATCATGACAATGCACAATACCTATTGTCTTTATTTGTTATATTTGTGTGTGTATACACACACACATGCACACACACACACACACACACACACACATATATATATATATATATATATATATATATATATATATATATATATATATATATATATATATATATATATATATATATATATATATATATATATATATATATATATATAGAGAGAGAGAGAGAGAGAGAGAGAGAGAGAGAGAGAGAGAGAGGCTTTTGGGGAAAGTGGTTGGCCCATCGTATTCCTAGTTAGTAGGTCTTAAGTTGAAATCCCATTTTGTGTATTCATCATTTTTAATGATGGACACATGAAATCATGGAAACTCAAGTTGGAATGCATAAGTAATTTCATATAAAGTGAGAGTAGAATTCCAAGAGTTATGTTTGAAAGAATTACCTTCAAGCTTACCTTCTTGCAAGAACATTGAGCATAGATTCGAGTTGGTACTAGGAGCGAGTCCAACCGCTTGACCATCATTTTGAATGAGCTTGTAGGAGGAGAATGAAGTCCAAAAGTTCATGAAGAATTACTTGCAGAAAGGGCTGATGAGACCCACTTATTCACCCTTTGCGGCAGTAGTTCTTCTCGTGAAGATGAAAGATGGATTTGATAGGATGTACGTTGACTATCGAGCACTCAATCAGATTTCCATCAAGCACATATATCCCATGCCCATGATAGATGATCTTTTGGATGATGTAGGTGGATCCATTGTATATAGTAAAATACATTTGAAAACTGGCTACCATCAGATTATGTTACAATATCAAGATGTATATAAAACAACTTTCACGACTCTTTTTGGGATTATGATTATTTACTTATGCAATATGGTTTGACTAATGCACCTCCTACTTTCTTGATGTTAATGAGTAATATTCTACGACTCTTCTTGGGAAAGTATGTTGTGAATTTTGTTGATGATTTTCTATTGTATACTAGGTTTTTACATGAGAAAGAAACACATTCGAGATTAGTATTAAATCAGTTATAAGAAATTTCCGCTTGTAAATCCAAATAAGACTTAGTTGTTCTTTCTAGAGATAGAGAATTTAGGGCATGTGCTATCGGCCAATGGGATCTAGATGGATCCCACAAAGGTCACAATTATTCTATCTTGGCCTACTCTTTAGGATGAGGGGAAATTATGGTCATTTCTAGGACTTTTGGGTTTCTATAAAAAATTCATCTCTTCTTATTCATCGATAGCAGTGAGTATGATGAGCTTACTTCAAGGAAAAGTATCATTTGCATGGAAGCAAGAGCATCAAGGAAGTGTTGATACTCTAAAACAAGATGTTTTAGAGGCTCCTATACTCAAAGTGGTAGATCCACAGAAACCATTTGAGTTGGAGACATGCTAGAGGCATAGCCATAGGGGTAGTCTTGAGCCTAGATGGTAGGCCGATGGCTTTTGAAAGAAAAAAAATGAGTAGCACAAAGTGGAATTAGACAATGCATGAATAGGATTTGTATATAGTGGTGCATGCTCGTAAAGTCTAGACATTATCTTTATGGTGTAGACTTTGAGGTGCATGACCATAAAGATAATGAGTAGCACAAAGTGGAATTAGCCAATGCATGAATAGGATTTGTATATAGTGGTGCATGACCATAAAGATAATGTCTACACTCAATTATTTTTGTAGTCAGCCAGACCTTTAAGGAAGATAGGCTCGTTGGGTTGAGCTCATGCAGGAGTTTCACATGCAAATTCTGTATAGAAGAGGCAAAGAGAATATAGTAGCTAATGCATTATCAAAGATAGTATATCAAATGAGCTTTATAGTTCTAGAAAGCTCATTGCTTAAAGAAATAAAGGAAGCACAGATGGAAGATCCACATTTATTACAGATCATTAGAGTCATCAATGACGAATTTATCATAGGATACAAGGTAGTTCTAGCTGTTTCTTCCCCTAGTAAAGCAAACAAGTCAAGTTTATATTCCAATTTTGCAAAGTAGAATGGAATAGTTAAAAAGCAAGGAAAGGCGTGCATACCAGATTCTCAAGATTTGAGAAGAAAAGTCATGCATGATAACCATTATGTTCCTTGTGCAAGGCATCCTAGTGTTGATAGGAAAATTAAGCTTGTAAGAAGAACATTTTGGTGGGCTAGATTAGCTAGAGATGTCCACACCTATGTTCAACAATGCTTTATGTGTCAAATCAAAGGCAGAAACGGTAAAGACACCAGGTCTTTTACATCCTTTACAGATTTGAGAGCATACTTGGAATAGTGTATTGAATTCATAATGGGGCTATCATGGACTTAAAGGAAGTGAGATGCTATCCTAGTTATTATAATAGATTCAACAAGATTGCTCACTTCATACCCATGCAGGAGATGATAGAAGGTCCTCTGGTAGCAAAGTTGTTTATCGAGCATATCATTAGATTGCATGGGTAAAAGACATCCATAGTTTCAGATAGGGATGTTAGATTCATAGGACATCAAATGTCATTGAAAGTAAGTAGTTGCAATCATCCATAGAGAGATTGTGTGACCAAGAGGGTCCACCAAATTCTAGAGGCCATGTTGAGGGCATATGTGTTTGAGAGGTAGACAGATTGGGATAGTTTTTTGTCAGTAGTAGAGTTTGCTTATAAGAATAGACCTCAAAAAGTAATAGTAATCTCTCCATTTGACATGGACTATGGCATGAATCCTTCTACTCCTAGTACGATAGGAATTCCTAGAAAATTTGATTTTGCTTTGGAGCTCTTAGCAAACCCCCAAGCAAGTCTAGAAATAGCTAAATCCAAGATGTAGCAACCAACTAATACGGCAAAAGAATATGCTGACAGTAAGAGATCTCCTAGACTATTTAAGGAAGGATATAGAGTTTCTCTTAAAGTTCCACCTAGATCTACTTCACTATATATAGATAAGTGTACCAAGTGAAAGAAATATATGGTGCTTTCCATGGTGCAAAAAGGAAAGATGTGTGATCAAATTTGGAAAGCAACCCAAAGAGTGGTCTATTGAGAAGTCCTTCGTGTGTTTAGGTAGGAGGATCCATTGTGGTTGAGATTCAAAGACCAAGACTACAATTTGATCGGAAGAACTAATTTAAAAGTTCGACCAATGTGAGTACAAATCAATCAAAAAAAGTATGTGTGTTGATATTGCAGGTAGATTTGATTAATAAAAACTCGACTCGAACAAAGTGGTTTTAACATGGTTATATATGGGTTATTTCACTCTTTGGTAACTTAATTGTCATATAGTGATCACTTTCATGTTTTGGTGTGTCTTTGCATGATTTCCATAAATTCCTTCATAAGAACATTAAGAACTAGCCAAGATGGTACCTATACATAAGCACTCCATGTGTTTGTGTGATGTGTTCATGGAAATGTGTATGAATACATGTGGCTTTACGCGCATTCATGTGTGCATAATGTGTTCATGAACATCTTACCATGTTATTTGTATGCATTTACATATAAATGGGTGCATTGCATGCATTATATATGCATAGAATTTTGTGTGTATGCATTCATACAAATGCGTACACATGGGATTGCATCATAATGTGCATCATTGCAAGTAAGTGTGAATGTGGGCACGTAATGAAATGATCCATAGTATGTGCACGGTAATGCATGCATGAAATGAAGGTACGAGTGTTTCAATTCATATGAATGTGTTTTGGATGATTTATATATGTGCATATGTAGAGATATGTGGAACATAAACTTCTACGTGTGCATATGTTGTGCAAAATATATATATGTGGATATATATATATATATATATATATATATATATATATATATATATATATATATATATATATATATATATATATATATATATATATATATATATATATATATATATATATATATATATATATATATATATAGTAGGCATGTTAAAAAGGCCACATGGCATTTGGAAGCTATACTCAGGTAGAGAGATGAAAGGCGGTTCATTGGAATCTTGGGGAGAATCGTGGCAAAAAGATGCTGGGGAAATCGGGGAGAGCTGGTCTTGAGAGGGATATAGAGAAAAGAACATCAGGGAACAACAAGTCACAGAACGGAAGACAATCAAATCTAAGCAAAGTGAGACAAATAGAAATATGGAGATTCCAATGTTCCCTAGGACAAAAAAAAGGCGCTTCTTTGCTCTCTAAATTCTTACCAAGAAGTCTCTCAGAGGGTAGGAGGTAGCTCTCAAAGGAAAGGGGACCATGCCAAGTTCAAGGGATCAAGGTAGTTCAAGGGATGAAGGTAGCTTTTTATAAGTTCAAGGGATGAAGGTGAAACGAAATTCAAGGGGCTTCGGTGTCAACAAGCAGGGGAGGAATTTGTTCGATGAAGAAGGTGCAATAGAGGAAGATCGAAAGGGAACTTGGCAATAAGCTCCGCTCACAAGAGAAGTCTGTGCAGGTGCTTTCCCAGTAAGATGTTCCTGTAGAACCACCCCAAAGCTATAGACATCTGATTTCTATGTAAGCGTCCATGTCTTTACAACCTCTGGTGCCCTAAAACCCACGGCCATGCGGCTCGCAATGGCAGCAACATTGTTGGCTGTTGTCCAAAAGAGGGGAGCTCGGCCATAATCCGATATACATGCATCAAAATCAGGATGGACGAGGATGTTTGAACGTTTAATGTCACCATGAACACATTTACTGCTTGAGTTACGCAGTTTCTCTAATCCTCTTGTGGCAGCTATTGCTATATGCAATCTAGATTGTCAATCGAGTGCTGCTTCTCCAGGCTCTTTTCTACCTATAAAAATATACAGCATGTGGGTCAATTTACATAAATCATATCAAGAAGACATGACATTCTCAGTTCTAGCTCAAAAAACATCATCTTTATCTTAATTAGTATGAAAAGACCGATTGTTCCTCTACATAAATGGATTTTCTCTAGAAATTAACTTCTCTAGTTTTCACATTCTGTGATATGTGCTGTACTATGCTGCAAGAAAGCGGCCATCATCATTCATCATCATCATTAGCCTGATAAGAAAGAATGGTTTGTTTGCAATTAATTTGTTTGCTCCAGCAAGGAAGACGAAGGAAGTAGAAGAGGGAAGCTCTGTTTCGAACGGGGAACCTACAAAGAAGAGAGAAAACAAATCCTCACATTAGGTCATGGAGAGCATCACATTAGCGAGAAGATAGAGAAGAGGGTTAGCATCAATGAAGCAGAAGTGCAGTGTCACAATCCATACAAGGTCATGTGCTTGTTGTTTGTCAGTTTTCACAGAATGAAATATCTTTTGTGCAGAAGAAATGGAGTTTTAATCACTACATAGAGGGAGAGAGATGCACATGTATACATAAGCTGTGACGAAGATTGGAACATGGAAGAGAAGAGCAGGTGACATCTGAAGCGTTAGAGGCTCTATATAAGACCTAAGGATGCTCATTTGTTGCATCTATGCATGATCATTCAGAGAGAAGATGCTGATATATATGAGGTTCAATGTAGACTTTATGGTGTACACAAATAGTGTAAGAGTATTTTATGGGAAGAGTGAAATAATTGCTTCTTTTTCAGGTTTTTTCAATGTCAAGAGTGAAGAGATAGCGCAGATGTCATGCTAAACTAAACTAAACTAAATCGTTACACAGTCGCACTCATTTTCGAAGCGACACACGCTTGTCTTTGCTAGGTTTTTTTTAAAGCCTTTGTGCTTATATGCATGAAAAGTAAATATGGGCCATTATCTGAAGTGGCAATTTGTTAGTGTGCTGAGTAATAATTTGATTTTAGTGTTGTACTCGTTGTGAGCATATCTGTGTGTGAATTTGTTACATTTTCATGTGCATAAAAAGGGCTTGTGATCATCTTCCTGAACAAACTTACCTTTGTTTATGAGTCTTTATCAGTGCGCATGAATCTATTTGTGTATGTGTGGGTATAAGATCCTAAGTTCATTGGATTACATGTATGTGTCCACGTTTTTTTATGTGTTATTGTGAGTAAATTGATGTATATATGAATCTCTGTGACCTGACCTTAGTAAATCATGTGATGGAAAATTTTAGAGAGGCCGTTAATATTAATCAATACCATATTTTCAATACACTTCCACGTGTAATGAATGCCTAAAGCTCATACTTAAAAACCAGAGGATTTCCATTCTTGGGATTTCGCTTGTGATAGACCTCAATGATGGGAAAGTAAAGGATCACGTGGAAGCCAATTAAAATCACATCAAACAAGTATCAAATACAAAACAAAATAAAATTCAACAAACCCAAATGAGAAAACCAGATGAGGCTTCCACTACTCCAGTAAACTCTTAGAACCTAATAGAGGGCAATCAAACAAAAAAAGAAGCAATACATGATGGTACCCAAGATTTAAAGATATCTATGAGGAGTCAAGGTGATAAAAAAGAGAGTGAAAATGAAATACTTCAAGAAAACCTAGTGAGTTAGTGTGAAAATCAACCACAAGAAGGTTCCTTAAATGATGAAACCAAACAATGTCTAGGGAAATATTTGATGCCATTTAATAGTGAAACATCTCTTCAAACATATGATTCAAATATGATTTATGACCAAATGATTGATTTATATGAAGAAAATACAAGTGAGCATGATGCTAACAAAAAGGGCATACCAAAGACGATTCCTCTAAATAGTGAGATGTATGCTCAACGAGAACAGCATGATGCCAGACTTAAGGATAGTGTAATTGGAGATCAAGACCATGATATACTTCTGATTGATGTTAGATTGAATGTATGTTAGAAAAAGCAAGACACTGATGTTGCTCATAAGAAAGAGGATAAGCTATTGATTGGAGTTGAAAACAATGGTATGTATGTGAATGATGTCACACTGCATGAAGAGGGACATATGAATGATCATGAAGAGGATGAGGATATACCATTGATTGGTCCTCTATATATTGATATGTATGTCAAAAATGATCATGTTCAATTGAGTCCATATGCAAAAGAAATTGAGCATGAAGTGGCAAATGTAACATTTATTGAACTGTATGATAAAAATGATATGCGCATAGTATCCAATGATATTGAATGTGAAAGTATTGGGTCAAATGGTTATTATGGTGAATCTAGAGGTGAATATTATCAGACAAATAAAGTTTCAATTGATTCAAGCATATGTGGCAAGATATTTACATGATGAAGTACTTGAGCAAGAATCAATGGCCGAAGAAATGTATGACAAGTGTGGAAAAAGTACATCCTTTGAAGAGAACAAGTGAGAAACAATTGAGATAGATGCAAAATTCTATGATGACACTTTGAATACAGAGATTGATTTGTTATCAAACTATATGTATAGTCTTAGGAAGTGTGAATTTTTTTATGATTTTGACTTGCATAAGAAAGATTTTAGTGATATTGAAGATCAAGATTTTCTTGATTATGAGGGTATGGATTCCTTTCATGTTAAAGGGGAAATGGTTTGGGACCATAACAATGATGAAGATTTGTTGGAAATATTAGAGCTAGAAGCAAATTCTCTAATTGGTGGCACTCAAGTAAGAACAAATCATGACAGATTGAATGCCAAATATGAGCATAAACTGCAATTAGAGAATGATGAACCTTCTCATTCAGAGTGCAAATCTTATGAATCTATCCAAAAATTCAATTGCAATGAAGATGAAAGTTTGGAAAATCATAGTAGAAATGATGAAATCCTGTTAAATGATTTCATGCTTGAAATAGATCAAAATGCATGCGTGAAGGATCTTTTTAATGATGGTCTAATCACTTAAGAATTCAAAAATCTATATACTTCTTCTGTTAATTCATCAAGTGCATCTTCATATGATGCATTTGAGAAAATTATAGATAAAGGAAACCGTGCTCAAATGATTGCATCATGGATTTTCAAATTTTCTAAGAGCTACGTGTGCCAGTCAAGCCTGCAAGGGATTGAGAAGCAAATGAAGTGGCATCTCCAAATATCTAATTTGTTTAAGAATGCTTCCTTGATTGATGCAATCTAGAGATGGCTTTTTTACAAGCATGGCTTCTTTGGTGAGCTTATATGAAAGAAGGTGTCTTAAAGGGAGAAACATAGTCAATAAGATATAACAATGCTTCAGAAGGATCTTGTAAATAAAAATATATATAACTGATATTGCTTGTTTTGATTTTGAGATAGATATAGGAAACTAAATAAAAAGAAGAGGATGATGATTTGGAGTGGAGACGCTTATGATGATGGATACAAGCAATGAGGATCCAATTGCTGAACAACAGATAGGTGAAACACTTCCATTCTAACATATTTCCTTCTCTAATATATGGGAAATATGCATTTCATCTTGCATGTGATAAATGTGCTAAATTTATACGAATTTAATGGAATTAAGTAGATTCACATTGACCTAAACTATTATTATTACATGCAATTCATGAAAGACTAGGATTATGTGGGTATAATTGGGAAGCAGAATAGAGCTTTTGAGAGCAAAGACCTAGGAACGTGAAGGCAAGAATTAAACTGAGTACTTGTATATAGTATTACACACGAAAACTTCACAAGTGGAATTCTTTGACTTCTACTTTTGATCTTCCACATGATCCTACCTGGAGATAGATTATGAGTTAGATTAGCCTTCATATACTAGTGAGGTATATATATGTGTGTATGTGTCATCACTGCATTGTGATGGGCTAGTAGGTGGGTGGAGCTACTGGTCACACTCCTTTTTGAAGAGCGATAGATTCTTATCTTAACTAGGTTTTTCTTTCAGCCTTTGAGCTCATATGCATGAACAATAAATATGGGCCATTATCTGAAGTGGGAATTGCTTAATCTAATGATAAATTATTTATCTTTTAGTTTTGTACAAGTTGTGAGCATATCTGTGTATGAATTTGCTACATTTTCATGTGCATAAAAAAGGGCTTTTGATCATCTTCCTGAACAAACTTACCTTTGTTTATGAATCTTTATGAGTGCGCACGAATCTATTTTTGTATGTGTGGGTACAAGATCCTTAGTTCTTTAGTTAACATGTATGTCTCCATGTCTGCTTATGTGCTACTATGAGTAAATTGATGTATATACGAATCTCAATGACCTGACCTTAGTAAATCATGTGGTCGAAAATTTTAGAGAGGCCGTTAATTTTAATCAATATCATATTTTCAATACACTTCTATGTGTAATGAATGTCAAAAGTTTATACCTATAAACCTGAGGATTTCCAGTCTTGGGATTTTCCTTGCATGGGACGATGTGTATGTTGACTCCAACTTTGTTATCACCTTGAACTATGGATATACTGAAGTCAAACCACGGAAGAGTAGTTCTAAATGTTTCCAAATTAAGTTCTGAAGAACCTCCTCAAGAATTAGAGTGAAGAGCCTTATAAACAAAATTTGCGTTTTCCACACTTGAATCCACTCTCATCATTGTAAAAATGAGACACATGTTAAGTTTTCCAATAATTGTATACCCTCCTTTCTGAGAACTGCTCGACATCGTGATGGTCATAAGTCTCATCCTTTTAGGCACCACAAGTTGTTCAATGTAGAAAACAACAAGCTGAAGACAACTCGGATGCCCTCGAAAGAGAGGAAAAGGTTATAAAATTTTTTGTGATTCTTCCTAATTTTCTCGTAATTTTTTACTTGTTTATGATTTAAAGCTTTTTGTTTTTGAAAGGACGTTTGTTATTTGCCAAAAAAACATTAATTCACTACCACATAGTTGAAGTCGAGATCACATAGTCAGGCACATGCTGTGCAACCTCTACACTCAAATTCTACCAATGGTGTTAAATAATAGTAGTCAGAGAGATTTAATCAATTTTCAGCCATATTCTAGTGATATATGTATAGGTGACCTTTATGGAGAGTTATTTTCCCAAAAATGGTAACTTCACTCCTTTTGGAGTTCCATGAAAACAAGTGTCTCAATTTTCGAAACTACATTGCTTGTAATTGGTCCACTTAAAAGGGTACCATAACTGTGGAATCTATAATATAAATGGTAACTTGATCATTCTATTATATATTTCCCAAAAGCTTCCCATCCACCACTAGTGTGCCTAAGAATAAAAGCTATAAATTTGTTAAAACTACATTAAAGAATAATTTTTCAATACATTGAGAACCCATCACAAACTTTAAAGTTTGCACGTAGTAAAGGACCTTTTTTACCTAGAAAACTGCATGGAAGACTTAAGGTGTCAATCAAACAATGGAATTCTATTGTACCTAGTCAAAAGATCTAAAAGGATCAAGCAAAAAAGTGATTGATTATTTTTCAGTTCTGGATTAAAGCAAAGAATTGGATGTAAAATAGGTTCAAAAGAGAGTGAACTAATAAGAAAATATAGTTTCAAGAATCGAGTCTCACTATGCGTCCAAAACCGTGGTCTTTATCATGGAAATATTGGTCATATTATTGCATAGAACCCCATTCTCAATTACAAAAAGAAACATCCAAGTGATTGATGGAGAGTTATGACTATGGGATCTCTGTAGGAATTAAAAGTTGTCTTATATGAATTCTATAAGTATTTAACCAAAAAGAGCCATCTTTTGATTTTTCTGAGGTACCGTTGAAGACTCGCTGACAAGAGATGTTGTTTGGGTGGATGTCAAGAAACCGAGTTTTGTGTTTACTAAGTCAAGGAAGCTTCGTTTTATGCAAAATAATGTTGGCAATTGAATATCGAATAGGATAAGTACAAATAGACAATAGCCTTGGTCTCATTAGCATTGAAATATGGAGTTGCAATTTTATTGTGCTTCTAATTCTCTTAATATAGAGACGTCATTAAATATGGAGTTGCAATTTCATTGTGCTTCTAATTCTGTTAATACAGAGACGTCATTGCAGTCTGTATGATACAAGATTGGTCAAGAAGAGGGCCAAGTAACCTTACTACTTGCAGGATATCCTTATTTTTCCTTCTCTGAGTACAGAGACAATATCATTATAGAAGGAAACCTCACTTCCTTTTCTGTTTCTTTTCTTCTGAGTACAGAGACGATATCATTATAGTCTGATGTAATGTCTTAGAAGGTGGGCGAAGGAGATATGTTGCACGAGTTCTACTTCCATATGAATTGAATATACGTTTGGACTATATATCAACCTCTGTAGCTCATGCACTATGAAGTGAAAGGGATTGAAAATACGTGTCTCTTCTTCCGTGCATTGTGTGTACATACGTGGCCAAGGAGGTGTCTACAAGCACGAGAATTATGAGTACGACTTCTTCTCGGACATGTGCATGTGTAGCACGAGAATCCGTTTATGTAGGATTTGCGCGCATGTCTGAGTTCTGAGAATGGCGGTTTATGAGATGAATCTTAGTATACAAAAATCAGATAGTTCTCTTTTACTTATGAGACGCACAGCACACGACAAACTTGTTCGAACCATGAGATCTTTACAATACCAAAGGGAACATGCTTCCATGAAGGTCGCCCACATGCGCATGTCTGCAGAGTCGACCAGAATAACAGTGTGAGCTCTCTCTTTCTTTCAATGTTTGTGAGTGTACGCGTGCAATAAGCAATTCCATGAAACGATGATTTCGAAAGAAAGATAGTAGGAGAATCTGTCTCCATCTATTTACTGCCAAATACTTGAAAATTTTTTATGCAAAAATCTAGATGTTTATGCAAAGTGTTTGGTTTGCAAACAGACTCAATACCAAGAAATTACCTTGATTAAACAATCTTTGAGATCTCAAATTTTTCATCTATCTTTCCATTGATGAATTGCTATTCTGTCAGTATGCATGATAATAAGCAAAACTACATATACACAAATGTAGGCAACTAGTTAACTTCTTTGCTTGATGAAAAGAGAGTGGACTGCAAAGCTTCTATGGTACCCTCATTTTCTCAGATACTCTATCAATCTATGATTCAAGGCCCTTTGGTTTTTGCTTTAGTCCATAGATAGCTTTCTCCAACTTGCAAACATGTGTAGGAAACTTACTATGTGAAAAACCTTGTGGAAAGTCTATGTACATATCTTCCTCCAAATCTATATTTAGGAATGCACTCTTGATGTAGAAATGGTACAATTTCCATTGTCTTATGGCCGCCGTAGGTAATACGTTTTGGATTGTACTCATTGTTTATGAAGGTCTAAACGTTTTCTCTAAATATAATCTAGAGGTTTATGCAAAGTATTTCACTACTAGTCTTGCTTTGTACTTTGGGATAGTCCCATATGATTTCCTCTTTACCTTCTAGATCCTCTCAATCATTCCTTCTTGGGAGAAATAATCTTATTCTTACTATCTTCAAGAGCTGAAATCTCTTTTTTCATAGATTCCCTCCACTCTATATACATATTTAGGTCTTCAAAAAGGACTTCTCATGATATTAAATAACTTTATTCGTACAAACATAGTGTGTAGCCATTAGAGACATATGTAGAAACTTCTATTGGCTAATTTACCTCGAATTCTTTATTTGTTAAACTTTAAAAGCTGTAAACCTCTTATTTCTTCACTTGGGCTTTGGCACATGTGAAGATTCTACATGTTATTCAATCTAGCTCAACAAGCGTCACCTCTCCCTTTATTGAATGACTTGAGGATTCATTCATTCTTGCTAATCCTTAAAAAAATGATAAATTATGATCTTCATACTCTAAAATTGAGCTTTGATGACCATTCGGCTCAATACACATCCACACCTATTCCTTAGTTTTGATCTTCTTACATATACTGTAACTTCTTGTACGAAGGAATTAGCTCAATAAAAGTTATACCTTTCAACACTTTGAGCTCCTTATTAATTTTGAAGTATCTACAAGGTTTCAATCATTAGCATATATAATTAAGACACAGTTCTCTGATTCAGCCCACACCTTGTGCCTTAGTTCACTATGCACATAAAGATAGCATGTACAACTAGATATTTTGAGGTGTGGGAGATTTAAACTCTTACCATATCTTTATAGTATGTTTTGTTGGAAAAGATGGATGGACACCTCAAGAAATGAGTTGGTACTGCTAATCCTTGCTCTGTAGCAGCCCTATATTACTTCAGAAGTTATAGGCCCTTTTAGCTTTCCAATGACACTACATACGTGCCTATGTACTTTGGAAATGATTTATGTAATGATTAATCCAAAACAGATAACTTCACAAGTCACAAGTCATCAAAAACATGTTATTTTGGTTCACACACCTACTAGTTCTTAAGCTCAGTACTCCCACCACAGTAGCAATTAGAAAAATTCATTCTAAGGGTATCTAATTAACTTAAAGAGCTAATAATTCCAAGTGAAATTACTTACAATGATTGACTATACACAGAGCAATCAATTTAGCAAGTAAAGCATTACCCCCGAATTTTTAGGAGATGTGGAGAGAAAGACCAGCGACTACTTTGAGATGCTTTTCTCCCAATTGGCTGAATGAAATGCCTTCAAAGTTTGTAATCTTGTAGTGGAACTAGAGCACATTCCAGCAAGCCATAGAACATTGAAAATTATGGAGTAATGACTTAGATATGAGGAAGAAAAGTACATTGTTTTGAGTGAGAATGGTTGAGATGAAGAACAAGAATGATCAATGATAAGATGTATTATACAAAATCGTTTTAAATGATCATTGGCATGAAGATTAAATCCCAATGATAGTGAGAAGTGTAGGCTATAGTGTGAGCCACACAATCTCTATAATTTTATCAACTAAATACTCGAGAAGGGAGTGGTACACTGGGACATTAGAACCATCTTTTATAGATGCCTTGCCTCCAAGTTTGAATTCAAATTCAATACCTGGCTTCACCTAAAAGTGCTCCCTCTAGTTAGGAGATATTCCACCAAAATGATTCCTAGCTTTATCTCTTCCAAACTCCACGAGTTTGTAGGCTTTACAAGATTCTTCAAATTTTAAATGACTTCTACAAAGGTTAATGGTAAAAACCATAAGCAATGGTTCATATGGGTCTTCAAGCCATTGCACATAATGCTTCTAATGCCCAGCCAAGTGTGAAGGCTTGGCACTTGCACCTGCAGCTCCTCGTCAAGTCAAACATCTTGGCTTGGAATCCAATCATAGCTTTAAACCTGCAAAGTTTAGTACCATCAAGCGCTTTGGTCAATAAGTCTGCACATTGCATATTAGTGGATACATATGCCAACTGAATTTCCTTGCTCAATATATTCTCTCTCACATCATGATAGTGGACTTCTGTATGCTTGGTCCTAGCATGATAGATAGGATTTGCTGCAAGATGTAAAGAACTTGTATTGTCATGAAAGATTAGTGGTGAGTTAACATGTAGTCCTAAATTTGCATATAGAAATCTGATCCATATGGATTCTTGAGTAGCATTTGCTAAACCCTTGTATTTAGCCTCTATTGAAGATAGAGCAACACTAGGTTGCTTCTTGGAAGACCATGAAATGGGCTTATCACCTGCAAAAGAGAGATAACCTGAGGTACTCCTCCTATCATCCTTACAACCTGCCCAATATAGATCTGAGTATATTTTGATTTCCAAATCTCAAGTATAAGGAAAGTAAAAACCTTGATTTGAGTACCCTTAAGATACTTTGAAATTTTCTTGGCAGCTTCCAACTGAGGTGCTTTAGGTTTGTGCATAAATTGACTTAAGACACTTACTCCACAAGCAATATCAATCCTTGTTAATGTAGCATAGTTTATGCTTCCAACTATGCTTTGGTATCCTGCAATATTTTCAAGCACATCACCCTCATGAGCACTTAATTTTTTATTTACCTCCATAGGAGTTCTTGCTATCTTTGCATTCTCCAAGTGAAACTTCTTCAACATATCCTTCACAGACTTTCTTTGAGTGATGTAAATTCCAAAATTTGTATAGACTAATTTTAAGTCCTACTTTAGCAACCTTAAATCACTGATTTTGAACTCCTGCATCATTTGGTTCTTGATCTATTTAATGCCATTGGCATGATTACCTTTAAGTATGATATCATCAACATACACACATAAGTATATCACCTCTGAATTACTTCTCTTGACAAACAAAAAAGTATCTGCTTTGCTCATGATGAATCCTTGATCTTGAAGGTATGTAGTCAACCTATGATTTCATTTCCTAGGTGCCTGCTTCAATCGATAAAGAGCCTTGTTTAGTTTTCACACATAATTTACCTTGCTTGGGTCCTCATAGCCAGGAGGTTGAGACATGTACACCTCCTCTGAAATCCAGCCATTAAGAAAAGCATTTTTCACATCCAATTGGTACATATTCCAATTCCTTGATGTAGTGACACTTACCGATACTCTGATGGTTGGGATTTTTGCCAAACGTGAGAAGGTCTCTTCATAATGAACTCCTTGGTTTGTGCAAAATCTTTAGCCACAAGTCTAGCTTTATACCTATGTATTGATCCATCTGAATTTCTGTTTATTTTCTAAATCCATCTAGAACCAATTACCTTCATAGACTCCTTCTTTGGCACTAGCTTCCATGTATCATTCTCCTTGAGTGCTTCAATCTCTTCCTCCATAGCTTCCTTCCATTTTGCCTTCATAATTTGGTGCTTTGGGGATGGCTCAGCCTTGCAAGTTGACAATCGTGCTCTCAGCGTAGCTTTTTGAGAATCACTATTGCTGAAAGAATTTGGCATTTGGTTTTATTCAAAAGGAGTGAAGTGATTTTCAACTCTTGCTTTGGCAAGGTCGACCATGTCTCGCCCTCTCAAAGCTTGGCTTTTGATGCTTCATATTCATGAAGATTGTGGGGATAAGCTATATAATCTTGAAGGTTTGTTTCAAGCATTGATTGTAGGTGCTCCCTGAGAAGTGGGAATGTGTCACAATTTCAAGCAAGCTTTAAGTGTTGTGTGAAAAGATTTTCTCTAGTGTACAAGATATTTGAGAGTAAAGGGAAGGTGTTGTTAAGCGCTCCCAGGGTGCTTTAAGTGGCTGTCATCTTTGCGATTCCCTGTCAAGCTCCTTTGTGTGTGCTCTAGCTTATTCCGATCTGGGATGGTGGTGTTTGGGACTATGTCATGGCTTCGATGGCCCTCTCCCTCATGATTTGCAACTTGGCATTGACCTAGGGGGTGTTTGGTAACCTGGACCCTAGTTTCGAGGGGAGGTCTTGTGCTGCTCATGAGGCATCAGAGGGGGTTGAGCCACCTCTAGTCTCTCTTAGCAGAGCGGTAGTTCTATCAAAGCAAGAAAGTTTGCCTCATTTGACAACTGTTTGGCCCTAGACCCCCACTCGGATACCTATGCCAGTGGCATCGTAAAGAGTGGTTCCACTACAGTTTGATTGTCAGCAAGTGTTAGTTCTTATAGACTAGTCATATGTTGTTAGTTTTTGAGAATGAAGAGATGGCTATTCAGGCCCTCAATGTCAGAACCTGGCAAGTTGGGCAGGCATCCCTTTGCATGTTCAGATGGTCTCCCAATTTTACTCTTGACCAACTAAAATCTCTCCGTTACCCCCTCTGGGTAGAGCTCACGAATCTACCATATTTCTTGTACAACTTCATGTGGGACATTGTATCTCCAATCAGCAAGTTGTTGGTTGCACGAGAGGATATTGGCGGTCTCATCTATGAAGGTGTGAGACACTACCATTAAAGGATGGAGACAAGCTTTATGCGCCACTTATGTGGGAATCTTCTAGACATGAAGTATTTTCCATGTGAATTCTAGAGGTTCTCGGTGAACAAAAAGTTTTGATCAAAAGCTTATTCCGCCATGATCCACATCATTTTTTTAAGGATGTGGTTGTATTGGTGCAAATCAAGCCTCCATATTTGGCTTGTATCCTTGGAAGGATGTCTCACATGTAGCAAGAACCATAGAAACACTTGCCTATGTGTTATTACATTTTACTCATTGTAAAAGTCTATATGACTTGGCATTTACATGTAATCACTTACCTACTTGATTGGATTCGTGGAAAAGTGGGTGGTTTAGTAGAGAGAATATCTCCCTACTTTTAGAGGAGTGATTATAGGGGATTTGAATTTGAATTCAAATTCAAATCTCAACTCAACTTCTATAAAAATTGTAATGCAAAAGTCGCGGGTTAGCTAGTCTCATTGAGCTCACTCCCCGAGGCATTCCACTATTGTAACTCTGTGTGTGTTAGTGCTACTTCATAGCCTACACCACAACACCTCATTTAGCTATGCTTGTCATGCTAATGAGATTATACAACTACATCAATCAATAGAAATATACACATTTATAATCTCTGTTCTCTCTGAGTCATCTACTCCAAGTCTGTCAACTTCAACAGGGCATATCTGAGTGCCTACTGATCCAAATCAAGTGATTCAAAGCACATTGGAACCAGCTCTAAGCATACTACACGTGTACAAAATTTCAAGGTCAAAGGATCATCCATCTCGGAGAAATCTTGCTCGACGTTGTCACTGGTATTAGTCTGTAGAGTTCCTAAAATATCGGGGGTACATATAATTTTGCTAAACTTCTTTCTCAGAGTATAGTTTGTCATTTCCTCTCATTCCACTTGCAAATGGTAGCTTGTTAAGCTAATTTAATATGTCCTGAAGGAATTTGATCAATTGTAAGTGTGCTGGTCATACTGAGTGAAAGACTGAGTAGGTGTCAATACCAAATTAGCAAGTTTTCTTGGATTCTTGAAGTCTCAAGTAGTCTGTTTTGATTTGATCATTACACATATCATTTGAAAAGTACATATATGCTTTCTTGGTATCATTTGGAAGCTAATCAAGTGTACTAAGAATATCTGAAGCAAAGGAGGGCTGAAGCAAAGCAGGTCTAGCAGCTTGAACTCAATCTCTTGAGTGCATCCAACCATCTCTCCTAACAGGTCGTATGTAAAAACTACCGATAAGGTAAAGGTGATATATGAAAATGTTGAGCAAATGTTCGAAGTAATGAATCTTTTTAAGAGGATTTTTATTTATTTGTACTAACATGTTTTATCCCACCCCGTGGATCTCCTGTGTGGAACTTCTTTCTAGGTTATTGCATGATTGGAGGCTATTGCGGTTTATGAAGTGAAGACAATTATTTGAAGAAGACTTGAAGTAAAGCATTGAGTGAAGACCAAGGATTGGAGGAAAAGCTTGGACTGCAAAGACCGAAGCAGAGTCCCATGGGTAATTTCTCGTACTATAGCGAGGGGTCTAGTTTATATTCGGCCGATCCGCATTGTAGCGGCGGTATCGTAGAGGGGTGTGAATGGAGGCTAACATTCATCTACAAGAATCGCGCTAACCTAACCGTGTGACTGCACGCAGGGTGCTTCTAAGTATGCCTAGGGCATTCAGTTGATTTTTTCAGTTTAGGTGTGATAAAAACTATAGATTTCTAATTTATGGGAGTGCAAATTAAGAACTATTTTTTTTAGACTAAGAGCCGTAAGGACGAGCGTTTCTATATCTTTCTATAGCTTCTAATTGATAAGACAAAACTAAGTTCTCGCTTGTAATTTTATCTTTAACAAAGTCAACTTATTCGTTTTCAATTTGATTTGAGTTAGGTTTTCTAACTAAATTAGGTGGGAATAAGTCTTTCTTGTCCTCCGGTTCCGGAAAAACTATGGTAATTAAAGGTAAAATTCTAGAAATAAGACGATCCTAATCTAACGTGTGTGAAGTTTCGTTAACTACTTTATCTTTAATAATTTCTGTTATTATATTTTCGTTATTAGTCAAACTATCAATTGAATTCGGAAGTAGTGCTCCTATAATTAAGTTTTCTAATTCTTGATTCTTAATATCAGAATCATTTGTAGATACTAGTTTAGAACTACTTGTAGATCCTATCTCTTTAGACATACGAAATAAAAAAGTAAAGATCTCAATTAATTTCAGAGAAACAGTATGAAGAATTTCAAAATCAATCCTATTTCAGCCTATAAAAATCTTAATTATATCGAAAAGTGGAAGTGCTAGAAATCTTTAGGATTTTAAGCCTATACAAAAGTTTATCAAAAGTGCTAATACAATTCTCTTAATAGATTATCCTATACAACTTAATAAAAAATCTTCAAATATCATAATTTTGTGATCTTGAAATCTCGTATGCTTGTGTTCTCGTATTCTCCTCTCTTCAATGATCTGTCAAAAAATCATTAGCCAAAAGAAACATAAGTATGCTTTTAATAAATATATAAACACTCATTGAATACTTCAACATTTAATATATAACTCAAACTTAAATTAACATATGTATACAAACACTTCTAACTTACTAATTTTAATGCTTATGAAAATTCCTATGCAAACACACATTTGTTTACATGCAAACATGTATCATACAACCTTTCAATAATGTTCATGCATACAAACTTATATTTAATATGCATTAACTAACTTATATCTATTATGTATACACTAATTCATATTTAATATGTATAATACAAAGATGCATTAACATGCATTAGCATATACATGCATCAATATGCATTCATGAACATACTTATATGCATGCTTATTTATCTTAACATACATCATATATTTCCTAACTTGCATATGCATATATGTACATCATATGTTCAACTAACTTCTGTACACATGCATCTTTCATATGCACATGCACTAATCTATACTACATATGTTCATGCACACATGTATAAACACTTTCATACACATCCCTACTTCAGTTTGAAATTCATTGTTTCATAATTTTTAAAAATCTTCCTTTCCTATCAAAAGGATGTACATATCTACTCATGAAATGCATCTATAAAGAATCACATTAACAACTAGAAAATAAGTAAAGTTTAGAACTCTTTCACCTGATCATTCTTATTCATCTTCATTGTCGTCCTCCAGAAATTCTTCGTCCAATTTGAATTTACTGCTTTCTCTTCTTCTAAACAGCTTTATTCTTCTCCCTGCAATCAAATTCTTTAGCATAGAACCATCAAATTCACGTAATTTATATGTACCTGTTTCATAAACTGAAACAACAACGTAAGGTCCGAACCAACGTTTAGTTAGTTTCCGACGTGCATCGTATTGAGTAGCAAAGGTACTATCATATACAAGCACCTAGTCACCACTCTCTATTGGTTGCGGCCTTAGTCTATGTTTCTTATCAAAATATAATTTATTTTTTAATCTAGATGTTTTTAAAATTTTTATTGCTTTTTTAAGATTTTCATTTCCTTGTTTTAATTGCTTAATTCTAAATGCTAATAAGTCCTCTCTTGAAATGTTACCTTTCCAACCTAAATTCATCCAATTAATTATCTGAGTATGAATGGGAAATAATGGTTTCTGACAGTACATGAGTTCAGCCTGCATAAAACCAGTTGTTCTCGTGTACGTCATGCGATCAGCCCAAAGAGCAAATGGGAGATATTTTGGCCATTCACCATTATCTCCATGGCAAGCTTTCGAAATGGCCTTCATTATGGAAGGATGACCTCGTTCTATTTTACCATTCGCTTCTGGGTTATAGGCAGTTGTAAGAGACAATCGAATTCCATGTTGTGCAAAGAATTCTCTCGCCTCTCTCGCATCTAACTCACCTCTATCCGCTACTACTTTTTCTATATATCCAAATCTGGATAATACTTCTTCCAAAAGGAATATGCATACATTATAAGTAGTATTGGAACGAAGCGCTCTACCTTCGACGTGGCTTGTCGAATCCTCTCGTGCAACAACAATATATCTCATGCCATTATAGCTTTTAGGCATGGTCACAAGATCAACTACCCACTGGTAATGAATACAAGGTGGATAGGTCGGGTGAAGGGGATCTCTATGCTTGACAGAGGAGTGTAACTGGCACGTACTACAAGTGCTCTCAAATTCTTTAACAGTTACATACATCCTCGGCCACGAGTAGCTTTTCCTAATCTTTTCATATGTAGCTACAAAACCTTTATGACCAGCCCAAAGGCTTTCGTGCATCTCATGCATAACTTGCACTTGAAAAACCTTCAAACCTAGTACTCTTTGAGGGTTTCGAACCTTACCTCTAGCATGTCTCCAAAGATATCCATCTTTCAAGAAGAAGTTGAAAGACTTCTTCCTGATGTTCCGGAATCGATTTGAAGACCAGCGTGGGGAAGGATGAAATGAACTCAGATAGTTTCCTATATTTCGCCACTCTCCTTCATAATCGTTTTCTCTAAATCTCTCATAGGCATAGATAGATGTTTCATAATTTATTAAATTAATATGATTATTTAATGCTTCACTATCATTATCGAACTTTGCTCTTGAAAGCATATCAGCAACGATGTTATGTTTAGCGGCTATATGTACAAAAGCAGGATTAATGAATTTAATAAAAGCTATCCATCGTAGCATAGCTATATCTGGAGAGGAAAAATTAGCTATTAAACCTATGAATGGAAGACAATCGGTCTCTACTATTACATTAGCTTATTTCCTGTATAGTCAATACGTTTCAAAACAGGAGCATTGATAAGAAATTGCTTTAGATGCCTCATTGTTCTGGAATGCTCAGTAGTCCAAAAGAATTTCTTTCTTTTTCTCAGTAAATCATAAAGCGGATTCGCTACATGAGCAAAGTGAGGGATCCAGATGACTTAGAAAACACATGCACCTAGGAATCTCCTTACTTCACTTACATTGCGACATCTCTTAGAAATCCTACTAATGGCATCAACTTTTGCTGGATAGGGTCTACGACCCTAATGGCCACATAAATGCCCAACTATAAGCACTTCATTAACACCAAAAGTTGATTTCTCTAGGGAGAAAGGTAGTCCAACCTCTTCAAATATTTCAAATATCTTTTCACAATTTGAAATATGGCTGGAAACAAACTTTCTGCAACCAGATGAATCTAAACTTTCATCCTTTTCTTTTTCCACACACCCTTTTATTGGAATGTCATCAATAAAAGGCATCGTCACTTTTGGGATAAAGTCATGTAGGACCAGATTCATAGCATTCATCATGTGTGCCACAGAATTCGTGGCTCCTTGTGGTAAAGCACACATACGTACTAACCCCAAAGGAGTCTTCATTGTGGTCACATCTCGACTCTCCATTGCTAATTGAAACTGATCATACCCTAAATACAGGTCTCCCATTGAATAGATGGAGTGACCAGCAAATGCCTCGGCAAACTCATCTACAATGGGACCCGTTCCTACATTCCTAATAGTGACTTTATTCACAGGCTGCAAATTCTGAATAAAGCGTAGCTTCCCACTCTTTTTCGGTACCGTGAACCACCTATAAGAGTATGGTGCTGAGGATGGTTCCACGATTCTCATGGAAATCTTCTCCTTTAACAGTCTCATTAGCTCAGGTAAATGATCCTTTGGAATTGGAATCGGACGAAGATTCCAAGGAATATGCAGTATTGTGAAAATAATCATCGGAGCTACTAACTTTGGGTCTGCACATCCTATCTCATGAGGGAATAAAGAAAAAGGTTTACCATGACGAACAATCATCTTGGTAAACTGCTCTTTTTCAGTTTGAGAAAGAAATTCATCTCCAAATTTAATAAACTTCTTACTCTCATCAGTAAATATGTGACCTATCTTAGATCGATTTCTAAGAATAGGATCATTTGATACTCGACGAAGTATGTCATGACTATCTTTGGGTAAGGGTTGAGCTACAGGTTTTATTTTCTTTTCTACAGTTTTGTATTTAGTTTCTATGCTAATTTCATGTTCTAGGATAAATTCACTAATAATCTCATACTCTTGAATAGAGTTAAGATTTATCAGATTTGATTCTAAATTTTCATGAGAAACACTTTCTAGCTCTTCTAATAGAGTGGAACTTTTTGATAATTCAATTATACACTCAATTTTCTCGTCACTTGAAATTAATCCAGTTTTTCTGAAATATTTTTCAGTTTGTTTTCTAAATCTTTTTGGAAGGTTTTCTTTAGTAATATAATGCAAACTAGTTGTAGGAGTACAAATTAAGTAATCTTCAAATTTATATTCATTGATAGGCGAGACATCAAAACAACGTCCACTATTGTCTCGCGTAATAATGGAGTCTAGCAGAAATTTTGATCATAATACGCTCCATATTCTCTTACAGCCAGTGGATCATCAGAAACATGAATGATCGAGTCAATGGGATTTCTTCTTAAGCTCTTTCTATTTCTAGTGTGATTTGGGCAAACCGTCATAACTTGCAAAGAATCCATCCCTGATTTGGATCGAATTCTTGCATACGCTGATCCGTCGTTCATTGCTTTTGTTTCTATCCTCATTTGCACATGCACCCAAGAAAATACCAGAGCCATTATCAGCAGTTCTCATCTGCCAACCGTGCTCTTTATCAATTGGCCATCTAAATTTGTCAAAGAACTTTTTTGAAATCACGTTTATCTCTGACCCTGAGTCAATAAGAGCCAAAGCTAAACAAGAATCCTTCTCATCTCCAATTCTAATCTTTACTTTTGGTGTGCCTCGTGCCTAGAAGGTAGAGTTGAATTTACTCTCACTTTTTAACATTTCTTCATCTTGTTGTATAGGACCTAGAAAATTTCTATTTACACTACCCGTTGTAAATTCATCATCATCCTCATAGTCACTTTCACTCAATGTAACTACATCATTCATAGCTAAGGTTTCGTCTGCCACATCTTGCATGTCTTCGTCTTGTGGCAAAGGAAAGTGTCTTCTTCTAATAAGTCAAATAAAACTGTCCTTGAACTCCGGTTCCGCAATGGAAAGCACTTGCTCAAGTGACATCGTTACTTGACTTTTTAGAAGAATGTCATTTAAAATCTCCCTAGCATCATTTTTCTTTTCGAGCTCAGAAATCATAATAGCACGTGGAGCTCTTCTACCCTTTTTCTTCCCTTTCTCTTCATTTTGCTTTTGATCTTCTTTATTTTCAGGTTTAGAGGTTTCCAATTTCTTCTGTTCTTTTTGCGATTGAACATTTTCATCGGTCGGCTTTTTCCCTTCCTTTATCATTGTCCTCTTCTCTTCTTGAATAAATTTGATTCATCAAACTGAACTTTTTTATCAGTTTTCTTTCATCTTCTCTTGTTTGTCTCCTAGTTACCCTCCTATCACCTTCTTCTACATCATCCTGTTGATCTTCTCGTCTCCATTTTTACTCAACATTAGCAATGTGAGAAAAGACAGAAGATTGATCTACAGGAGATTTCCATGCGGTCTTTTACATTATCTCGTCTCTAGCTCGTACCAGTGCCTCTATTGAATATGGATTTTGGCTAGGCATTGAAGAAGGCCTATCCTCGACCGGCTCTAGTCTTGCAGCCGAAGTACTGACAGTTGCATCTGAGACTGTTAAATTTTTGTAAAGCTTTTTCATTCCACCTTTGCCCCAATTGACGGACAAAGGAAGACATGACCTAAAGTCACATAGTCTTCTATCTATTTCTACGACTAATATATTCGCCTTAGCACTTTTTAATTCTTCACAAGCAATTGATGCGTACTCCTAACTATTGCACCAAACACAACGCTTCACACCAGTCCATCTTCTCTCATTGCTTCTTTGAAAGGGTGGCTGTACAGCAAACTGAGGAGCTTGTTGAGAAGCAAACTGAGGAACTTGCTGTGGTACTGGCTGAAAGACTGGTTGAGGTGGAACATACTGAGGCATAACTTGTTGATTAGGTAGAGCTTGCCTTGCACCACTACTGCTAGCCCCTGGATCATTAAAGCTCATGGAGAAAACTTGTTTATTTAAATTAGCAACCTCTTTTGAAAGAGATGCTTGCATATTCATGACATTTTCCATTTGCTTACATAGAATATCTAATTGAAATTCTATGGGAGCTTTAGTAGCAGTTGCATTATTAGCCGTAGCCGTAGTAGCAGGCATTGGCATGTCAACTTGCCTTATAGCAGGAGTTTCCCTTGGCTAAGAAGCATTAGGTCTAGAATATAAAATCGTTTGCCTTTGCTTCATTTGAGCAACAGCCTCTATCTCTTTTTTAACGTTTTGCCAGTCATCAGTTAGCCCATACCTTTTTCCTGGCTCCTCTATTCGTCTTTCAATTTCAGCCCTATCTTCAGGATTAAGTATCTTAAGAAAATATATAATTACATCTGGATTAATAGCATTTCTATCATCTTTGGGAAGTTGAGCGAGACGTCTCATAAACTCACCGTGAAGATGAGTTAAAGACTCATTACTCTTAACAGTGTTTAACCACCGCAGAAAACCTTCCCGACTGTGCTCGCTAAAATCCTTGAGATAGAACATTTTATGAAGTTCCTTTCTAAATTCCTCCCATGTTTTTTTAGCATGCTCTTGTATAGATTCTAGAATGGAACTAGAAACTACACGTCCAAAGTATTTCACTAGTACATCTTCAGGTAATCCCTGGATTTGCACATGCTCCTCAAATGCATCCAGGTATTCCGTAATGTTCAATCCAGTAAATTTTCCTTTTTCTTTTAGAATAGCTTGGACTGTACGTGTCCCTCGCTTTTCTATCATCATATTCTTGAACATCTCCTCCATTTTGCGTTCTTGATAACGCTTCGAATGGAGAAGAAGTTTCCTAATAGCCGGATCTAATTGCTCTCTAAATTGCCTAAATCTTTCACTAGTTGATAAAGCCAGGAATGTTGGCTTTATCCTAGTCCTAGGCTTTTACTAATTCCAATCTTCTTTTCTAAAATCTTTTTGATTTCTAAACCCTAAATTATGACTTATTTCTTATATTTACTCTTTTTGAATTTAAGTTTTTTAGAGATTTTAAATTTTTTAAACTTTTTTAATTTTAAAGGATTTTTAATAAGGTAATTTTTATAAAAAAGTTTTCATTGATTTAAGTCTTTTAGTTTACTATTAATTTCTTTAAAATTAATTTCTTTGAAAAAAATAAAAGCATTAACTATAAGTTAAAAAGAAACCTAAATTTAAACTATTTTTATGCTATAAGCTTTCTTTTCATGCAATAAAACAAACAATCTTTCTTTTTCAGAACTTAAAATCTTTTCTTTTTTATGATGCAAAAATAATGGCTTTTCCTAAAATGCAGATATTTAAATGCTTTAAGGAAAAATTATATTTCCTAGATACAAAAGAAAGATTCAAATACTCTTTTAATGCTAATATGAAAGTGCTTAGATCCTAGTGTAGATGAAAACAAGTTTTCTTTTTAAATGGTGTGTGTAAACAAAAAATAAAGAACTTAAAATAAACACCTTACTTGATGATATCTTTGCTGAAGAGGTTTGAAAGTGAACGTTAAAGCAATCTTAAACACAAAACTAAAATGATCATGAATATATCTTGATTCTCTTGAACGTTGAGGGGGGGGGGTTTCAAACGACGAAGCTCCACCAGTTGGAAATCCTTCTTCCACGGTTTTGTCACAGCTTCAATCTTCAATTTTCTTACATACCAGAAGAAGATAAAATTAAATTAAAACTGAAAATGCAACGTAAGTCCTAGGCACACTATCGTCACGCTTCACGTCGGGTTCACCAAAGTTGTCGTAGAGGGGTGTGAAGGGAGGCTGACGTTCATCTACAAGAGTCGCGCTAACCTAACCGTGTGTTTGCACGCAGGGTGCTTCTAAGTATGCCTAGGGCCTTCGGTTGATTTTTTCAGTTTAGGTGTGATAAAAACTATAGATTTCTAATTTATGGGAGTGCAAATTAAGAACTATTTTTTTAGACTAAGAGCCGTAAGGACGAGCGTTTCTATATCTTTCTATAGCTTCTAATTGATAAGACAAAACTAAGTTCTCGCTTGTAATTTTATCTTCAACAAAGTCAACTTCTTCGTTTTCAATTTGATTTGAGATAGGTTTTCTAACCAAATTAGGTGGGAATAAGTCTTTCTTGTCCTCTGGTTCTGGCAAAACTATGGTAATTAAAGGTAAAATTCTAGAAATAAGATGATCGTAATCTAACGTGTGTAAAGTTTCGTTAACTACTTTATCTTTAATAATTTCAATTATTATATTTTTGTTATTATTCGAACTATCAATTGAAGTCCGAAGTAGTGTTCCTATAATATAGTTTTCTAATTCTTGATTCTTAATATCAGAATCGTTTGTAGATACTAGTTTAGAACTACTTGTAGATCCTATCTCTTTAGACATACAAAATAAAAAAGTAAAGATCTCAATTAATTTTCAGAGAAACAGTATGAAGAATTTCAAAATCAACCTTATTTAAGCCTATACAAATCTTAATAATATCGAAAAGTGGAAGTGCTAGAAATCTTTAGGATTTTAAGCCTATACAAAAGTTTATCATAAGTGCTAATACAATTCTCTTAATAGATAATCCTATACAACTTAATAAACAATCTTCAAATATCATAATTTCGTGATCTTGAAATCTCGTATGCTTGTGTTCTCGTATTCTCCTCTCTTCAATGATCTGTCAAAAAATCATTAGCCAAAAGAAACTTAAGTATGCTTTTAATAAATATATAAACACTCATTGAATACTTCAATATTTAATAAATAACTCAAACTTAAATTAACATATGTATACAAACACTTCTAACTTCCTAATTTTAATGCTTATGAAAATTCCTATGAAAACACACATTTGTTTACATGCAAACATGTATCATACAACATTTCAATAATGTTCATGCATACAAACTTATATTTAATATGCATTAACTAACTTATATCTATTATGTATACACTAATTCATATTTAACATGTATAATACATGATGCATTAACATGCATTAGCATATACATGCATCAATATGCATTCATGCACATACTTACATGCATGCTTATTTATCTTAACATACATCATATATTTCCTAACTTGCATATGCATATATGTACATCATCATATGTTCAACTAACTTCTGTACACATGCATCTTTCATATGCACATGCACTAATCTATACTACATATGTTCATGCACACATGCCTAAACACATATGCATACATATATTTCAATCATGCATATGCATATAATCATATGTATCCATTCGTGTTCATATGCTTTCATATGCATCTATGCACATGCATTCTTATTTCTCATGCACATATCTTACTCATTGTAGAGGAGGTACTGGGGTATCCGCTTTTAATCAAAAGTAGGGAATGAAAATTAACCACATCCAGTACGTCGCCTACTCAAGGGGGGTTCTCTTTAGGGAAGTATACCCTTTAACATTTCTATGAGCAGGTAGATAACAAGGATTGCACAGAGTGGTACATACTTCAGGAAATATGAACAACAATTGACCAAGGAAGACCAGACACTTCTTGATTCGATTCAGATGATTACAAGATTTGTAAAGGAAATGCTCAACAACTAATGCTCAGAGCTTCGTGGCACTCTATGCAGATGAATACAGATCAATACAACTGGTGAAGGTATTGCTCAAGAGAATAGAGCTTAATAAATCCAGGATACTCTCTTACACTATAGTGCTCATAGCCCTCCACTGCGGAGCCTACCCTCTGTATCCACACTACAGAGTAGCTCCTACAATAGGCTTGAAACCACCAAGTGCAAGAGAGAACTTCTACACGTATACATGCGTCAATGTAACTCCCAAAAAAATATACCCCCAATGAGCACAAATCCATTGTTTTTATAGGCCTCAATAGGTCAAGAGGGCCTTGCCGAATCTTCACGTCCACTGATCACGCGCCGGTTGATCTCCCAAAATTAGGGGGTAAGACAAATATTCCACTTGATTTGAATTAGATCCTCAAAAATAGGTAATCGCCGTGAATGGTTGGCGGCAAAAGTTATTCCCTATTTCCACTTTTTACCCAACACACTTTTATCCCATACCTCTTTTGTAGTCAAATTGAGACCCTTAATTTGCATTGCCGGTGATTTAGAAACTCCTCTTGAGTGTGGGAAAGGGAGGGTAGATTTTACTTGTACTTTACAATTCCTAGAGCCCCAAGAAATACTTTAATTTGAAAGGTCATTTCCCAAGCTGGCTTGAAGTATTCATTCGCATCCTCAGACTCCTCAAGCTTGTGGTTGATGAATTGTTGAGCCAGGGAACTCAGATGGCCAAAAGGGGGCACACTCCCATCTTCATCACGGTGCACTCTCTGTAGCAGAACCCTTACAACCTTCTGACTTTGTTCCTGTCAGCTCCTGAGAAGGCCTGGACTGAAGAATTGCCTCATTGTTCTTATGTGATTGTGTGTGTTTGTGTGATTGTATGTATGAGTGCGTGGGAGCGTGTGTGTGGGGGTGTGTGCGTACATGTGAGGAGGTATGTGCACAAATGACTGTGTGCGTGGGGAAATGTATGTGTGCGGGTACAATTGTGGTGTGTCTGCATTTTGTGTGAGTACATGTATGTGTTTGTGTGTACGTGAGTAAGTGTATGCTCTTGCATATATGTGAGTGCGAGCGTGTGAGCATGTGTATGTGAGTGTGAAAGTGTGTGTGGATGGAAGTGTGTGTAAGTGTGGGCGCATGTGTGTATGTGCGTGCGGTGGGTTCTGAGTGTGTATGTGTGTGTGGGTGGGTGTATGTGTATGTGGGTGTGTGTGTGGCGAGGGGGGTGGAGGAGGATGGGGACGCGTGGGGGAAGTGGGGTGTGAGGAGGCGGGTGCGGGTGGCGGAGGGGGCTTGGGTGAGGGGGGGCGGGTAGCTAGGGGGCTTGGCGGAGGGGTGGCGGAGGGGGCTTGGGTGAGGGGGGGCGGAGGCGGGTGCGGGTGGCGGAGGGGGCTTGGGTGAGGGGGGGGCGGAGGCGGGTGCGGGTGGCAGAGGGGGCTTGGGTGAGGGGGGGCGGGTAGCTAGGGGGCTTGGCGGAGGGGTGGCGGAGGGGGCTTGGGTGAGGGGGGGCGGAGGCGGGTGCGGGTGGCGGAGGGGGCTTGGGTGAGGGGGGGCGGGTAGTTAGGGGCTTGGCGGAGAGGGTGGGGCGGAGGCGGGTGCGGGTGGCGGAGGGGGCTTCGGTGAGGGGGGGTGGGTAGCTAGGGGGCTTGGCAGAGGGGGTGGGGCGGAGGCGGGTATGGCGGGGGGAAGAGAGAGAAGAAGGGGGCGGAGTGGGGGTGGCGGGGGGCGGATGGCGGGGGTGGGGGCAGCGGGTGAGGAGGCGGGAGGGATGCGGAGGCGGGGGGCGGGGGGGCTGCTGCGGGTGGCGGAGGAGAGAGAAAGAGGGGGGAAGAGAGAGGGAGAGAGAGGGAGGGAGGGCACGCGGGGGCGGGGGAGGAGAGAGAAAAGAGAGAGAGAGAGAGAGAGAGAGAGAGAGAGAGAGAGAGAGAGAGAGAGAGAGAGAGAGAGAGAGAGAGAGAGAGAGAGAGAGAGAGAGAGAGAGAGAGAGAGAGAGAGAGAGAGAGAGAGAGAGAGAGAGAGAGAGAGAGAGAGAGAGAGAGAGAGAGGAGAGAGAGAGAGAGAGAGAGAGAGAGAGAGAGAGAGAGAGAGAGAGAGAGAGAGAGAGAGAGAGAGAGAGAGAGAGAGAGAGAGAGAGAGAGAGAGAGAGAGAGAGAGAGAGAGAGAGAGAGAGAGAGAGAGAGAGAGAGAGAGAGAGAGAGAGAGAGGAGAGAGAGAGAGAGAGAGAGAGAGAGAGAGAGAGAGAGAGAGAGAGAGAGAGAGAGAGAGAGAGAGAGAGAGAGAGAGAGGGAGAGAGAGAGAGAGAGAGAGAGAGAGAGAGAGAGGAGAGAGGAGAGAGAGAGAGAGAGAGAGAGAGAGAGAGAGAGAGAGAGAGAGAGAGAGAGAGAGAGAGAGAGAGAGAGAGAGAGAGAGAGAGAGAGAGAGAGAGAGAGAGAGGAGAGAGAGAGAGAGAGAGAGAGAGAGAGAGAGAGAGAGAGAGAGAGAGAGAGAGAGAGAGAAGAGAGAGAGGAGAGAGAGAGAGAGAGAGAGAGAGAGAGAGAGAGAGGAGAGAGAGAGAGAGAGAGAGAGAGAGAGAGAGAGAGAGAGAGAGAGAGAGAGAGAGAGAGAGAGAGAGAGAGAGAGAGAGAGAGAAGAGAGAGAGAGAGAGAGAGAGAGAGAGAGAGAGAGAGAGAGAGAGAGAGAGAGAGAGAGAGAGAGAGAGAGAGAGAGAGAGAGAGAGAGAGAGAGAGAGAGAGAGAGAGAGAGAGAGAGAGAGAGAGAGAGAGAGAGAGAGAGAGAGAGAGAGAGAGAGAGAGAGAGAGAGAAGAGAGAGAGAGAGAGAGAGAGAGAGAGAGAGAGAGAGAGAGAGAGAGAGAGAGAGAGAGAGAGAGAGAGAGAGAGAGAGAGAGAGAGAGAGAGAGAAAGAAAAAGGGAAGAGAGGGAGAGAGAGGAAGAGAAAGAGAAAAAGAGGAAATAAGAGAGAGAGGGGGAAATCAAAAGGGAAGAGAGAGAAAAAGAAAGAGAGGAAAATAGAGAGAGAGAGGGGGAAAGAGAGAGAAAGAGAAAGGAGGGGGATCTACATCATGCAATGGTCCAAGATATTGATCATTTTGCATGGACATATCTACTTGCTCCTCCCTAGACACAGAAGTTGTCTCTGTCCCACACTCTAGTTCTCCCCAATATCCAGAACTGTGTCAATATGTAGAGAAAGAGAAAGAGAGGGATCTACAGACCCCCACATCAAGATTTTGCACCGTCTCGGTGCAATATCTTTATTTCCTTATTTCTTTAAAATGAACTGCAGAAAATGAAAGTATAATGGTATTTACAGGGAGTAAATTTCCATCTACTTGCATCAATTCAAATAACTTTTCAGCCTGGAGATGTTAACCAAGGGCAACCAGTTGCCTTGCAGATCCTCCAGTTGCACTGCACCGTGTGGCAATACCTTGATCACCTTATAAGGTCCTATCCATTTGGGTGCCAATTTTGTTGAAATTGTCGGGACTTGATGCACTAAAACCATGGACCCTTCTTGAACTTCATTCGATCTCAGATACCTGTCATGCAACCGCTTGCGCTCTTCTTGTGTTACGAGAAGTTTCTGCATTGCCCCTTCTCTGTACTCTTCTAATGTCACCAATCTCTAAATGGGGGGTTGAATGCCAATGGTTTTGATTCCTATTTCCTTTCTGATAATGAATTCAAATGGTGCCAATGCCTCTTTTCCATAAACTAAGCGAAATGGGGTCTCGCCTGTGGTTCCCCTCTTCGTGGTTCTGAAAGCCCAAATTGCACCAATTAGTGCTAGTGGCCAAGAGCTTTGATGATCAAAAGATAATTTGCGAAGTAGTCCAATCAAAATCTTATTGGAACTCTCTGCTTGGCCATTTGCCCTGGGGTAGTAGGCACAAGATTGTTTATGGAAGATTTTGTACTTGTCAAATATAAACTGGAGCAATTGATTTACAAAATGGGTGCCCCTATCACTAGTAATTTCCAGTGGGCAACCAAATCTTGAGAAAATACGTTTATACATAAATTTAGCTACTGTTAAAGCCGTGCAGTCCACAGTAGCTTTAGCCTCTATCCATTTAGTGGCATAGCATGTGGCCATCAAAATATACTTTTTACCTCCTGGTTGCCCAGTTGGGCTAATTGGCCCTATGAAATCAAGACCCCATCGTTCAAATGGGAGCCATCCTGTAGATATGACCAATGGTTGGAAATTCAATCTGGTTGGCGCGGGAGCGCACCTCTGGCAGATGTGGCATTCTTTAGAAAATTTGATTGCATCCTTGAAAATATGAGGCCACCATAAACCTTTGTGGATTATTCTATGAGCCAATTCTTCCCCCCTTAGATGTCCTTCACTGTGTGCAGCCTCCAGCAAAAGATTTACCTCTTCTGGATAGACACACCTTCTCAATATATCATCCTGACAATATTTATATAAATTTCCATTTATAAGAGAATATGCTTTGGTTTTCAGGAGCAATCTTCTCTTTTCTACAGGTGCCAAGTGTCCTGGGATCTTTCCAGTAGTCAGAACATGGAGAATTTCATCATACCAACCAGTCCGTATTGCTACTAGAAAAAGATTGCTATCCACCAATTCATCCTTAATACCTGTTGCCTTTTCGCTCATTGTCGTCCTGGACACTTGATCTGCCATGTAGTGCTCTTTTCCTGGCTTAATATGAATATCAAAATTAAATTCTTGAAATAGAAGTAACCATCTCCAAATCCTTCCAGCTACTCTAGGCTTGTTTATCAAATACTTCAAGGGCTGATGATCAGAGATAACAATGAAATGTACACCAAGGAGATAATGTCGAAACTTTTGCAGAGCAAATACGATAGCCAAACCTTCTCTTTCCGTTGTACTGTAATTCCTTTCAGCTTGGTTGAGTAGTCTGCTGGAATAAGAGATAGGTCTATCCACTTTGTGAGATGATGGTTGAGCTAGAACTGCACCAACAGCATGAAGACTAGCATCTGTATGCACATGAAATTCCAATGACCAATTAGGAACACTTAAAAGTGGAGCAGTACATAGCCTCATTTTTAATTCACAAAATGCTTTCACAGCCTCAACACTCCATGTGAAAGGGATCTTTTTACTAGTAAGCCTTGACAAGGGCTTAGCAATTTCTGAATACATCCTAATGAATCTTCTGTGATACCCTGCATGTCCCAAGAAACTTTGCACTTCTTTTGGGCTTTGTGGAATTGGCATGGAAAGAATAGCTGTAACCTTTGCAGGGTCAACAGTTATGCCTTCAGCAGATACTATGTGACCAAGAAGAGTGCCCTTAGTGACCAAAAAGTGACATTTATCAGGATTCAATTTCAAACCTGTTTTGAGACATTGTTCAAAAATTTCTTTTAGATTTTCCAAATGGTCATGGAAATCTTGAAAGGCTGCCCTTCTATCTATACCTGAAAATACTGAAAAGTCATCCATGAAAATGCGTAGAAAGGTTGTTAACCATTTGCCCAATATCAGATACATCGTTCTATTAAATGAAGCCGGTGCATTCTTCAAACCAAAAGCCATACGAGTATAGACATAAGTGCCCCAGGGAGTAACAAAGGCTGTTTTGTCCCTATCATCAGGGTGAATTACTATCTGGTTGAAGCCACTAAAACCATCCAAGAAACTATACAAAGTGTGACCAGCTACCTCTTCAAGTACTTGCTCTGTGAAGGGCTGAGGAAATCCATCTTGAATAGTCACTTTATTCAAAGCACGAAAATCAACACATACCCTTATTTTTCCACTATTTTTCTTCGGCACAATAACCATAGAGGAAAGCCACCTGGAATGTTCTACTGGAACAATTATACCTGCTTCTTCTAGTTTTGTAATCTCTGCTTTTACTGCCTCTGCATACTTCGGATTGAGTCGATATGGTCTACTTCTTACAGGCGCGGCTCCCTCAACTAAGGTTATCCGATGTATCCCAAGCTCTTCTGGTATCCCTGTTAGATCTTTGTAGGACCATGCGAAGACATTTTTATAAGTAAAAAGCAACGAAGTTACCTTCTGTAGCAAGAGAGGATAATGCCACAGCCAGGATGCCAAATGAACCATTTGAGGGTTCTCTTCATCCCCTAAATTTACTTCTTGAACCAATGTTTCAGGACTGGTCTTGCTTGAGAAATCATCTCCACTATATGCAGGAGTGGATTTTAATTTATATTCTGCAACCTGTTCTTTCATCCAACCTTGAGGTATATCTGCAAAAGGAAGATCTTCTCTGCTCTTAGGTTCATAATCTTTCCTCTCTGATACTTTTATATTGGTTGCCTCCTCAAAGCTTGTATTTTCCTTCAATTGCTCATTCTCCAACACCCTGTGGTCTTCATTGCCCTTTTCTGTAATTTCCTTATCTGCAACCTCTTCCTCAATTTCATTGATCTCCACTGTGCAACACTCTGCACTTCCCATCATCCAATTTAACAATGTATCATCTTCTTGGGGTAGAGAGGGCATTACCTGAATATCCACAGTATATCCAGTGGTTTTTCCTGAATCAAATCCTTCTTCCAAGTGTAGTTGCAGTTGGCTATTGGTGCTTGTTGAAATCCATAGTTTATTTTTCCCCCAATCTTGCAAAGCTTTTGCTTGTCTCAGCCAGGGTCTCCCCAGGAGTAAAGGGTAAGAAGTCTCCTGTGGAAGTGCAATAACAACAAAATCCAACACAAAGTGGCAACCCTGTACTACCATCAATACCTTTTCAATAATGCCAAGTGGCGCAACCCGATGTTGATCTGCCAATGTAACCGTGAATGGTGCCAACTTGGTGGGGTTTAATTTCAGCTTCTTCATTGTAAAATCTGGCATCAAATTGATACCACAGCCTCCATCTATGATCACACCTGTAAGAGCTTCATCCTTTATACAAACTGATAATCTCGAACTTTGGTAGTCTGCTAAGGGTGCAGGGGGAAAATCAACCATGAAACCATCTATACTAGGTGATTGGACCAAGTGGGCAGAGTGTATAATCTTCAATAAGTCACTTCTTATTTTTGAATCCATCCTTATAAGTTCATATAGACTAACCTTGTGATGAATACCTTTCAAGATCTGTTCAATGTTTACCTCCTGAGTGTGTTCTTGCAGACTTGATGGTTGACCCTTTAGAGAAGTAGTCATCTTATCATAAGCTCCTTCAATTTCTACTTGATCCTTCCATCCAAACTTCTTTTCCTCCTCTTTACCCTGAAATCCTTGTTGTTCATCTCTCTGGGTTACAGCTGCTTGCCTAGCTCTAGTCATTATGGGCATTGCAGAGGATGAAACAGCATAAGTCTGAGTAGTTTTTCCTTCTTCATGTGGAGAGACTGCAATCATATGAATTGGAGCAGGACGACCTCTCGGGCAATCTTTGGTATAATGATCCTTGGCCTCTGGACAATGTTGACAAGGAGGTGCATCTTCTGGGAGGGAACACCTATTTTGCATGTGGCCGTACTCACCACAACGATAGCACATCAACGGTCTATTATATCTAGGCTTTGCAGACCTATTCTCCTCTCTATTAAATGTATTTGAAGTACTAGCATAATATGAATCCAAATTTTGAGGGTTACCTCTCTGCTGTGTACCCTTGAGGTAGTAGCAATCCCTCTCTTCATGACCATCTTTTCCACAAAATTGGCAGCTTACCTTGTTAGGGCAATTAGCATTGGAATGTCCATTGTTGTTGCAGATTGTACACCAAATTTGTCTCCTTATATCCTGAGTGGTCTTCAAATCTTCTAACTCTCGGCGAAGTTGAGCTACTTCATCATCGGTGCGACGTAGTGGTGGCAAGACCTTCTCTTCTTGTTGATTTTGTTGCATCTTCAATGTTTCCAGTTCCCTCCTTAGTTGCTCAATAGGATCCAAGTCTGCAGCATACTTTTGTTGTGTATCCCCTTCAAAATGTTGCCTTGCTTCTTCAATGCGTGATGCCGCTGCAACAAAATCATTGAGGGTCGCATCCAATCTAAGAGATTCACGAAGCTTCTGCTGAGATGACCTTGGCAAAGCCTTCTCTATCCACTTTTTAACCAAAAAGTCACCTGGAGCATGTGGCAGACGTGCAACAAGTGCTTTTGTTCTAGTGTGAAGTTCATGAAAAGATTCACCTGATCTTAGCTTCAAATTCTCTAGCTGATCTAGAGCTCTTTCCGAGGAATCACTTGGTCCGAATGTCTGTGAGAATGCCGCCTTCAGAGCCTCCCATGTAGTGAAATAGCCATCTGCATATTGACTATACCATTTATCTGCAAGACCCTCCAATGTGGATGGAAAAAGTGCCAGCATTGCATCCTCTCTATTTTGCAGACCTCTTCCACGGCATAAAGAGATGAATCTCCTCATATGATCATCAGCATCCTCATAAGCATGTCCCTTGAAGGTAGGGAATTTGATGTTTAATCTGGAGAGTAGATGAGAAAGATCCTCCATTTGGACTGGTGTCTCTTCTGACGTATCTGAGGAGAAGTCTAGAGTTCTCCTATACCCTTCTTTTGACAATGGTGTTGCACCCAAATCAATAGACAAATTTAGGGAGGACAGAGGGGAGGTAGACTCACTAGCCGTGGTTATTGCTAACTTGTTAAGGCTCCTTCGAACACGAAGAGATTCCTTATCTGCTCGTGTATGGGTCATGTACCTATTCGCAATTGCAATAGGGAAAAACACCTCTCACAGAAATGCAAAGGTCCCACCGGGCGTGCCAAACTGTAGAGGAGGTACTGGGGTATCCGCTTTTAATCAAAAGTAGGGAATGAAAATTAACCACATCCAGTACGTCGCCTACTCAAGGGGGGTTCTCTTTAGGGAAGTATACCCTTTAACATTTCTGTGAGCAGGTAGATAACAAGGATTGCACAGAGTGGTACATACTTCAGGCAATATGAACAACAATTGACCAAGGAAGACCAGACACTTCTTGATTCGATTCAGATGATTACAAGATTTGTCAAGGAAATGCTCAACAACTAATGCTCAGAGCTTCGTGGCACTCTATGCAGATGAATACAGATCAATACAACTGGTGAAGGTATTGCTCAAGAGAATAGAGCTTAATAAATCCAGGATACTCTCTTACACTATAGTGCTCATAGCCCTCCACTGAGGAGCCTACCCTCTGTATCCACACTACAGAGTAGCTCCTACAATAGGCTTGAAACCACCAAGTGCAAGAGAGAACTTCTACACGTATACATGCGTCAATGTAACTCCGAAAAAAATGTACCCCCAATGAGCACAAATCCATTGTTTTTATAGGCCTCAATAGGTCAAGAGGGCCTTGCCGAATCTTCACGTCCACTGATCACGCGCCGGTTGATCTCCCAAAATTAGGGGGTAAGACAAATATTCCACTTGATTTGAATTAGATCCTCAAAAATAGGTAATCGTCGTGAATGGTTGGCGGCAAAAGTTATTCCCTGTTTCCACTTTTTACCCAGCACACTTTTATCCCATACCTCTTTTGTAGTCAAATTGAGACCCTTAATTTGCATTGCCGGTGATTTAGAAACTCCTCTTGAGTGTGGGAAAGGGAGGGTAGATTTTACTTGTACTTTACAATTCCTAGAGCCCCAAGAAATACTTTAATTTGAAAGGTCATTTCCCAAGCTGGCTTGAAGTATTCATTCGCATCCTCAGACTCCTCAAGCTTGTGGTTGATGAATTGTTGAGCCAGGGAACTTAGACGGCCTAAAGGGGGCACACTCCCATCTTCATCACGGTGCACTCTCTGTAGCAGAACCCTTACAACCTTCTAACTTTGTTCCTGTCAGCTCCTGAGAAGGCCTGGACTGAAGAATTGCCTCATTGTTCTTATGTGATTGTGTGTGTTTGTGTGATTGTATGTATGAGTGCGTGGGAGCGTGTGTGTGGGGGTGTGTGCGTACATGTGAGGAGGTATGTGCACAAATGACTGTGTGCGTGGGGAAATGTATGTGTGCGGGTACAATTGTGGTGTTTCTGCATTTTGTGTGAGTACATGTATGTGTTTGTGTGTACGTGAGTAAGTGTATGCTCTTGCATATATGTGAGTGCGAGCGTGTGAGCATGTGTATGTGAGTGTGAAAGTGTGTGTGGATGGAAGTGTGTGTAAGTGTGGGCGCATGTGTGTATGTGCGTGCGGTGGGTTCTGAGTGTGTATGTGTGTGTGGGTGGGTGTATGTGTATGTGGGTGTGTGTGTGGCGAGGGGGGTGGAGGAGGATGGGGACGCGTGGGGGAAGTGGGGTGTGAGGAGGCGGGTGCGAGTGGCGGAGGGGGCTTGGGTGAGCGGGGGCGGGTAGCTAGGGGGCTTGGCGGAGGGGTGGCGGAGGGGGCTTGGGTGAGGGGGGGCGGAGGCGGGTGCGGGTGGCGGAGGGGGCTTGGGTGGGGGTGGGCGGAGGCGGGTGCGGGTGGCGGAGGGGGCTTGGGTGAGGGGATGCGGGTAGCTAGGGGGCTTGGCGGAGGGGTGGCGGAGGGGGCTTGGGTGAGGGGGGGCGGAGGCGGGTGCGGGTGGCGGAGGGGGCTTGGGTGAGGGGGGGCGGGTAGCTAGGGGCTTGGCGGAGAGGGTGGGGCGGAGGCGGGTGCGGGTGGCGGAGGGGGCTTGGGTGAGGGGGGGTGGGTAGCTAGGGGGCTTGGCGGAGGGGGTGGGGCGGAGGCGGGTATGGCGGGGGGAAGAGAGAGAAGAAGGGGGTGGACTGGGGGTGGCGGGGGGCGGATGGCGGGGTGTGGAGAGAGAGAGAGAGAGAGAGAGAGAGAGAGAGAGAGAGAGAGAGAGAGAGAGAGAGAGAGAGAGAGAGAGAGAGAGAGAGAGAGAGAGAGAGAGAGAGAGAGAGAGAGAGAGAGAGAGAGAGAGAGAGAGAGAGAGAGAGAGAGAGAGAGAGAGAGAGAGAGAGAGAGAGAGAGAGAGAGAGAGAGAGAGAGAGAGAGAGAGAGAGAGAGAGAGAGAGAGAGAGAGAGAGAGAGAGAGAGAGAGAGAGAGAGAGAGAGAGAGAGAGAGAGAGAGAGAGAGAAAGGCAGGGACGGGGGAGGAGAGAGAGAGAGAGAGAGAAAGAGAGAGAGAGAGAGAGAGAAAGAGAAAGAGAGAGAGAGAGAGAGAGAGAGAGAGAGAGAGAGAGAGAGAGAGAGAGAGAGAGAGAGAGAGAGAGAGAGAGAGAGAGAGAGAGAGAGAGAGAGAGAGAGAGAGAGAGAGAGAGAGAGAGAGAGAGAGAGAGAGAGAGAGAGAAGAGAGAGAGAGAGAGAGAGAGAGAGAGAGAGAGAGAGAGAGAGAGAGAGAGAGAGAGAGAGAGAGAGAGAGAGAGAGAGAGAGAGAGAGAGAGAGAGAGAGAGAGAGAGAGAGAGAGAGAGAGAGAGAGAGAGAGAGAGAGAAAGAAAAAGGGAGAGAGGGAGAGAGAGGAAGAGAAAGAGAAAAAGAGGAAATAAGAGAGAGAGGGGGAAATCAAAAGGGAAGAGAGAGAAAAAGAAAGAGAGGAAAATAGAGAGAGAGAGGGGGAAAGAGAGAGAAAGAGAAAGGAGGGGGATCTACATCATGCAATGGTCCAAGATATTGATCATTTTGCGTGGACATATCTACTTGCTCCTCCCTAGACACAGAAGTTGTCTCTATCCCACACTCCAGTTCTCCCCATTATCGAGAACTGTGTCAATATGTAGAGAAAGAGAAAGAGAGGGATCTACACTCATGTACATGCTACTCACACATTCATAAACAATCATTCATTCATAAACATTTATGCACACTCATGCTTACATAAACATGCACACATATGCACTTCATATATACATTCTCACATGCATGGATACACATTTAGTTCATTCTATGGTCAAACACAATGTAAAACATCAAGATAGATGGAATATGTGAAAGCGTTGAGTAAACTTCCTCACATTAAAGGTATTCTTAGGTTGCGGCTCTCATAAAAAATAATTAAGAAAGAAATATACACTTTGATAATTAAAGATATACTGCGATAGAACGAATATATAGTGAAGCCTATTACATAAAACAACATGTTAAAGAAATTAAGAAACGTAAAACTTCTAAAAGTAATATCTTACATAAGTCTCAACCAGTTATTATGCCTAAAACCTCACTAGAAATAAGCAAACACAATTAACAAAATTTAACTCACACAACTAAGTAAATCTTAGCCGTGATGGATTACATTTTCGGTAACTGAAGCAAAAGAGATTAAATTTTCAAAATGAAAGACATCGGTAAAATAAAACAAACGGATTCATAGAAGTTGAAGACTAAAAAAAACATAATTGTATACGTGCAAACGTAGAATCGAATGATTAATCTCTCTCTCTTTTTCTCTATTTGTGTCTATGTGTGTGTGTCTAGTGAATTGTTCTTACATCTGGTGAATTGCATACGTATATACTTTGATGGATATAGATATACATAGCTGGTCAGAGAGGCAATGTGTGAGCACGTGCGTAACCACATGTGTTGGAGGACGGTCGTTTTCATAAAGAAATGCAAACCTGTGATTGGATGAATAAAAGCCAAGAGGCCACATCGATGCAGGTAAAATCAAGGAACAAACAGCGCAAATTCTGCAGACGCCTTTAAATCAACCTCAAACATTCCAACTAGAAGCGGACCCATAAGACTCATTCAGAGTTTGTACACAATCATATCCGAAAAAATGTGAATTAACTCGACACGCAATGCTATAGCTATCTTCGTATTTTTATCGTCTATATGAAAGAAAAATACATAGTCATCATAGGAACGCACTTGAAAGCATTAATCTGTTCTTAGAACATGAGTATACGAGGAGTGAAAGCCTAAAGGCGGGTTCATGCTGAGTTTCTCTATAGAAATTTGTCTGAACAAGGAATCTACTTCAAAGAAACCATTTTAGCCTCGAGGCATCTAATGCTCAAACTAGGAGGAGGCAAGAATCTTATTGGCAAGATAAGTAAAATTTTATTAGACAAAGGAGCCACAAAGGAAGAATTCTTAACAGATTTTTGAATAAAGGTTTGAAGAGCATATGAATGAACAAATTCTCATCGAACCAAAAAACCCGTAGTGAACATCTTCCTGATGAAGACAGCTCGTGATGAATGAGAACCTCTTTTCAAACTATCGAACATTCTGAACATAAATCTAAACCAATATATATATGTTAATTGGTGGTTGGTAAATCGCCTTTTCCAATTATCGGAAGTGCGTTTTACCTGGTCCTTGGGTTCTTGGGAGTGGAAGGGGTCTGTAAGAACAGAGTCCCTATACTAGTTTTCCCAATACAACTACATCAGATACAGGGGTCTACTGGAACTTAACAAGATTCGCTTATGCTCAACTACTTCAATACTTAATTCGCTGGAGACCTTAGCCCAAGAATCAAAGTCACTCGTTCAGATAGATATCACAACCATTCTACAATCGGCCTTACAGCGAATACAGTCACGACGGACCGAAATTCTGAAGACCATCTGTACCACTTAAGTTTCTTACTGCGACATTATCTTACCATACCACGACAGAATAAACATTAAAACAACGTACTCCCCGTGGTACCAGAACTACTATCTTCTACGCATAGAACTTGTTAACCATCTGGTGGATCATCCCAAGATGATCAGCTAGCCCAATACATAAAACCACACCTCCAGTAAAGATTCACAGACAAAACGTCGTACCTACAGCACATGAGTTGCTGAAACGGGACAACTTTGCAACCGCACGATTATCAACAAGAACAAATACAGACAAAGATCAGACCAACAGATACACAGGTCACTTAGATAACTCAGAAATAACAAGATTACCTAACGTCAAACCACACACAGACGAACAGTCTGGTGAATTTCCAAAACAAATCCTGTCTCTGAGCGTTTCTTTTTCATTGCTTTATATAAGTTTTACAAGAATGCGCGTAACAACCTTTCACGCGTGTTTTACAAAGATTTCCGTTATGCGAGTCTCGCTGCGGCGGCCGGGCCGGCTAACACTGGCACGCACGGGTGGACCCGAACCCGCAAGTTCTTTCAGGGTTACTATTCTTTGACTATTCCTTCTAAATACATGTTTCGGGCTAATCTGAATGTACGGGCGATCTTTTTCTTTAATGTTTTTAATAGTTGTTTAAGTGTAACTGGCTCTAGGAGTTGTGCATCTCTTCTAACAGAGCTTAGGGCTATGGCTTCGGTGAGCAAAATTTCGGCTTGGGTTTGTAAAAATGTTTCCTGTAAGTAGAAATCGTTGGCCATCGTAGCGTCTCGGGATGATTTCATGTCAGCTAGTTGCTTCTGCATATCAATGATCTGGTCCTTCTTATTGCGTATTTGATTATCCATTCTTTCAAATTGTTGGTTCTGAAATTCTATTGTTTTGTAATAAGCATCTCTTTCTGCTTTAATAGCTGCTATCTGCTTCTGTATTTGCGGCTCTTTTATCAGATACTTGTGAAGTATTTCATTTACACTTGATAAATGTTCTTTTGTCGTGTGAAGCTCATGTTTCATCTCTTTAAGTTCTCTTTGCTGTTCGTGGTTTTGTTGGTCTTTCTCCTGTAACTGAAGTCTCGTCTCTTCTAGCAAGTTACCTAAGGCAATTTTGACATCTTCGGCGTCTTCGATTGTTTGCTTTAGGTTAGTGAGCTCTGTGTCTGCAGCCATCAGCAATTCTTCCTTCGTGTGTACTACCTTCAATGCTACATCTCGTTGGGTGGTAATATCTTCCTGTTCTCTTATTATTGCCTGTAACTGCTTAACCTGTTCATTAAGTGCATGGTTTTCGGCCTTTACTGTGTGTAATTCCTCTTGGAGGGGTGTGATATCTGCCTCCATTACTTCTAGTTTGTGTTGAAAATCATCTTGCATAGAGTCTGTGAGCTGTGTCAGTTGTTGCGGCAGTTGTTGTGATAAGTTGATGAGCATATGTCCTATTGAAGCTAAATCAGAAATTGCTGGGATGGCCGGAATTGGAGGTTTTGAAGAGGTTTCGGGGTGGAGTTGTTGGGAGTTCGGTGGCAAGTAAGTGGGTGATGAGGTTGAGGATGCAGTGGTTTCAGCAGGGTGAGTGGGGTAGACAGGTGAGATGGGTTTGAGTGGATGTTTCGGTGAGGGAGGAGGGAGGATAGGGTTAGATTGTATTACCTTTTCTTTTGTCGGTTGCTCCGATTCTACGTTTTCGGTTGCTGTGGACTCAACTACTTTAAGCAGTGTTTCTAAAGCTTCCTTAGCTACTTGTTGTTTATCTTCTTGGTTTTGTGGCTCCGTTTGTTGCTGAGATACCTATTCTGTCAAGACTGTTTCTGTTTCGGTCGCGTCTTGTTGCTGTTGCTGCTCCGATGCTGATGTTTGTGCAGATGACTCATGTTGCATCGAGGTGTTGGTGTCCTGGAATGTGTCTTCTTCTTGCGTATCTACTTCTTTATTTATTTCTTCATCTTCTCCGACTGAGCCTAGTGCTTCGCTTTCAGAGGAACTTATCCTGATTCTTTTTCTTCGAAATAGCTGGTTGATTTCTTCTTCGTCTTCTTCATCGTCTTCTAACAGCTGTACGGACTCTTCCTGTCTTAGGACCGGACCTCTCGGTGGTGGTTGTGCTGCAAGGATGGTGGGGAAGAGAAATGACAGGATATGTGGCAACCTGGATCTTGGTGTGTGTCCTTTGTTCACCTGCTTCATAATGGCTATGCATTCTTTGTGTATACGGCTGAAGTAGTATGTTGCAAAGTTTACCGGTTCTCGTGAAGCTAAGTCGAGGGCTGAATAGAATGCGCGTGATATTCCATAAGTTCGTTTCTGGAGGTTGAGTATGGCTACTAGGAATTGGAGTGCGGTTCTCTCAAGTTCAGGTCTACAAAGAATGGCGTACTCGTTCGACGAATACCTAGGAAATAACTGTTTCATGGTGGCTATGGGAACGTTTGGGCCATTTTGTTTGCCTTGTGTAGGAAGTCAAAACGACTGAGCGAATGTTTGAAATGTGATTACTACTCGGGAGGGTAAAGAGGTGATAGGCCACATTTTCTCTGTCGCAGGTGTGTTGGCGATGGCGGAGATTATTCGGGCAAAGAAAGGGTGATTCTCCATTGAGTGCCATCGCAGCTCAGCGAAGTTGGATAATCCTCGGATGTGCAGGTACTCTCCTACATCGGTAGGGAGTCCGTCATGGAAAGCGGCATAGTTTGCCAAAGCTTCCATGGCGCGATACAGTCAGCAAGCACAATTACGCAAACACAGGGTAACAAAGATCACAATTACACAAATACGATAGCGTTTTTTCGGCGGACTGGCGAAGATTATGTAGATGCACTGCAACTAAGAGAAATCAAACATAATTAATTATCCCGCGACGTGGATATGATAATTTCTTAACTATGGAATGCATGCATGAACGGCTTGAAAAAGACCAGGCCGCTTTAGTTATAAATAGAGTTCAAGACGCGAATATTTACACTTATTTATTGATTATGCAAAATTAAAAGAAAAAGAGAAGGACTAAAAAAAAAAGAACATCAAAAGTCGCGTCACTCCGCGTAACGTCTTATCGCAGCTGTGACGCTTGTCGATATGGTCGCAGCTTCGAACCATTTATTACTTTTGGCAGGGGAATTCTGGTTAATGTGCTCAACCGAAATGTTGCAGGGCCCACGTGTTTTGTTATTCGATAAGGGCCAAACCATCGTAGCTTAAACTTTCCGGCAGACTGGTTCGATTTCGCATTGTAAAAGAGGACAAGCTGTCCTACCGAAAAAACTGGAGTTCGTAGATGTCTATCATGTGTTTTGGCTTGTCTTAGCTGTACTTCCCTCATAGTCATAAAACTGTGCCATCGATGTTCGTCTAATTCTTTGAGGGTCTCCAACCGAAATGACAGAGAATCTTCCGGTAGTAATTTCTGGTTGATGGCTACTCTTAAACTTGGCACCACTATCTCCATTGGTGCTATAGCTTCGATTCCAAAGGCTAATTTGAAAGGAGTCAGTCCTGTGGTTACCTTATAAGTTATTCAGTATGCCCACAGTACGGCAGATAACAGTTGATCCCATCTTTCCGGTGTGTCCATAATCAATTTTCAAAGTATATTTAGCAAAGACTTGTTGGTACTCTCGGCCAGACCATTAGCACGCGGATAATATGGAGAACTAAATTTATGAGTAATCTGGAACGAATGTGTAAGTACCTTTATCAAGTTATTAGAAAAATGAGTGCCTTTATCTGTTACCAGTTCGAGGGGTAAACCAAATCTTGGAAAAACATATGTCAGTAGGCATTTTGCTACCACAACAGCTGTAGCTGATCGTAAAGCCCATGCTTCTGCCCATCTTGTTGCATAATCAGTGCATGTTAAGATATAGTGAGAACTGAGGGTGGTGTAATAGGACCAATGAAATCCAAACCCCATTTCTGGAAGGGTTCTAATGGCAGTACAGGGTGAAGAGGAAAATGATGACGCTATAATGGCTGTCCGGTTCTTTGGCAATTATCACAGGATTTGACAAACTGCAATACATCCCTGTACATAGTCGCCCACCAGAGTCCACTTTGCAGAATTTTCCGGTGGGTTAAATCTACAGCAAAATGACCTCCTCTCGGGATCGAGTGAGCCAAAGTGATGATTGACTTTACTTCGTGTGGAGGAATACAACGAAGTAGAATTCCGGTATGATCCACATAATATAGTTCTCCAGCAATCAATCGGAATCGGTGGCTGAATGCTGCAACTTTTCTGCGTATTGCTGTAGAAGTCTGGGATGGCAGGTATCCATTATTGAGAAAGGTCAATATTTGATCATAATAATTAGTTGGCATAGGCAAGTCGGTGCTTTCATCGTGAGTTGGTTCAGCAGTATAGAGCGCTGGAGTTGTGTCATCTACACCTACCGGAGCCTCACCGGAATGTAGGCGAGACAGAAAAATCTGCTAAGGCGTGTGAGGTTCCTGGTCTATGTATAACTTCATAGTCAAATTCTTGCAAAAGCAGCACCCATCGTGCTAATCGCCCTCCCAAATGCTGTTGCCGAACTAGATAAATAAGTGCAGCATGATCTGTGTGGAAAGTAAACTTACGGCCCAGTAGATAATGTCTGAACTTTTTGACCGAATATACTAGACCTAAACATTCTCGTTCTATTACCGAGTAATTCCGTTCAGCAGGGGCTAATCTTCGACTGGCGTAATACACAGGTCTGAACCATTTATTGGTCGGTTGCATTAGGACGCTGCCAATAGCTATATCTGACGCATCAACAAATACGTGGAAGGGGTGATCCCAGTGGGGAGGTTGTAATATGGGAACCTGTGTTAATAAAAACTTTAATCGATCAAACGCTATCTGGCACTCCTCAGTCCATTCAAATTGTCGTGGGGTCTTGGTGATTACTCTGTTCAGTGGTACTGCCAAATGGGCAAGCCACCGTAAGTGTCGTCCATGCCATCTAACTTGGCCCATAAAGCGCATTACTTCCTTAGGTGTTGTTGGTGCAGGCGCTTCTAATACTGCTGAAATCTTATCGGGATCTACCTGAATGCCTTGCGGAGACACAATATGGCCAAGTAACTTTCCACAGGAGACCGCGAATACAGATTTGTTTGGGTTTAAACAGAGCTTGTATTTTCTGCATTTTTCAAAACAGCACCGTAAATGGAACAGATGTACTATCATTTTGCCAAATACTGAAAAATCGTCGAGATAAACTTGCATAAATGAAGTAAGGTAAGGTGAGAATATCTCTTGCATGCATCTTTGAGAAGTACTGGGAGCATTTCGTAAACCAAATCACATAACAGTGCATGCGAACACACCCCAGTTGGTGATGAAGGCGGTCTTCGGAATGTCCTGTTCCGCCATTCTAACTTGATTATATCCATTGTATCCATCTAAAAATGAATACATTTCGTGCCCTGCTACCCTATCAAGCATGGTGTCCAGGAAAGGTAATGGGAATGAATCTGGAACCGTAGCTGCATTCAGCTTCCGGTAGTCTACACAAATGCGGAGCTGCTTCTTCTTTTTCGATACAATAACAATTGGTGATATCCACTCCGCCTGCTCTATAGGTACAATGAATCCAACCTTCAATAGCCTATCCAATTCTGCCTTTACCTGTGCTGTGTAGTTTGGGTTCATTCGATAGCTGGATTGTTTGATTGGCCTTGTCTCCGGCTTGAGCATAACCCTGTGTTGATAGATGTGCGGATCTAGACCCTTCATATCCTTATAATCCCAAGCGAAAATGTCAGAAAATTCCGTGAGAAGCTGAAGTAATTCTGCTTGAAATTTTTCTGGTAAGTTTTCTTTTATCTTGACTGGGCGTGGGTGGTTTGCATCTCCCAAATTATAAGTTACTAACTGATCTTCTGGTACATAAAATTGTCGCAGCTTCTCGGTGTCGTCTGCTGGTTTGAATAGTTGTTGTAGTTCGTCGTCGTCTGTAGCAGCAATATCTTTTTTCTTATCTTCTTCTATTACAGGTGTCATTGAGAAGACTGATGGGCTCCAATTATTTACAGCAGCTTGTAGGTCAACGGTTCCTAAGGAAATCAAATCAATGTTGTTCTTTAAGAATTCTTCTTCTTCGTCATCTGATAGTCCGTCTAGCATATGAACGGGCTCTGCGAAATATGGTCTAGCATGTAATTCACAGGGCTGTATAGCGTCTAATTTTATAACACATCTTCGATTTTTATCCTTGAACGTGAGCTCCTGTGCGGACCTGTCTTGTATCACCTTAGCTTGCTTCAGCCAAGGGCGACCGAAAAGGAGATTGTAGTCCAAGGTGGATTCCGACAATTCTAAGACGACAAAGGTCATCTTAAATGTGGTGCCTTGCAAAGTTATTGGTATGTTCCGAACAAGCCCTACTGGGGGGACTCTGGACTGATCATCCATTCTAACAAAAAATTGAACCGGTTCTATTTTAGTCAACCCTAGTTTCTTGCATAGTGCGGCAGTGGCAATATTCACACCAGACCCTCCATCAATTAGTACCTGTGTGATTTTGTGGCTATTATACCATACCGTAATCAGAGGAACTGAATGAGCGACCGTAGAATCTGGTTCCGATTGTACAGTTGCGGTGGCCGGAATGCAAGCAGATTCGGCAGCAAATTGTTGTTGGAATTGCTGGCGGACTCCTGGTACTAATGCCAGTAACTTGCCAAGAGGAAGTGTAATGGATGCTTTGGATAGAATCTCCCAGGCTTGTTGTGATTGATTTATAATTTCCGCAGATTTTGAAGATGATGCACTGGCTGGTGCTGATGTACATGCTACAGATGATGATTCTACTTCTGTGTTAGCAGCATGATCTTGTTTTGCTTCCTGAGCTTGGGTTACCGGAATTGGGTCACGAAACTCAAGTGGTTCTGATGCGATCCATTGATTAGCCTTTTCATATGTTCGTTTCTGTTCTTGTATGCCGGGTTCAAATATCTCAGCCGCTGGTTGTAATGGTCTGCCAGATCTGGTCTGAACAACGGCAGCTTGTGTTTCTACCGGCGTGATCTGAACCATATTTGTCATCGGATTTTGCCGTTCCTTCTTCCTTTGGTCATACTCAACTGCGTCTTTGCAGAACTTTCTAATGTGTCCGAATTCACCACAAAAAAGACAGCATGGCGGTGGCAAATTAGGGTTTTTCGGTGTCTGTACGGTCTGCCAGCGGTTTGCGTTATAGTTGTTGTTCCTCTGTCCTCTGTAATTTCGATAACCTTGTTGCTGGTTGTTTCTCATCTGTGGGGGGTACATAGTGATTGGCTGGTTGCCCTGGTTCTTGTATAATTGCATTGACCGTCGCTGTCCCTTGTACTTTAGCGTTATAGGAACAGTTTTTGGTGGTGTGTCCGATGGTGTTGCAGATGGCACAAAATAGTTGATTCAGTGCACAAGTGGCCCTCGTATGGCCTGAATTCTTGCAGGTGGTGCAATACATTTGCCTTGTTAGATCTTCTGCACCGTTTTTGTTTGTCTTTAACCACTCCAGATCTTCTGTAAATCCCCCGACTTTTTTTTCTAGTTGTAGAGCCATCGTAATTACTGCATCTAGGGTCATTGCTCCGACACACCAAATAATCATGATCTGTTTGAGTTGTGGATTCAGTCCATTAATAAACCATTGAGTAATGATGTCATCCGGCAGGTTGGCATGTGCAGGTGGCAATTGCCGCAAGTGTGTTCTGAATAAAGTGGCGTATTCTTGTACTGTTTGGTTTACTTTCTGTCTATTGTTTTGTAAGTAGTCGAAAATTTCTGCGGGATTCTTCTTTAGTCTAAATCTTTGTAGAAATGCATCCCTCACTGCTTCATAGGTGCCGAAGTGATTTATATCATACTCTATAAGCCATCTAGCAGCTTCATTGACCAAGGTGGACTCGAAAACGATAGCCTTATACGCTGGGTCAATCGGTTGATTGAGTACTGCATAACTGATCTCAAAAGTGCGTACATGCGCATCTGGGTCATCCCCTGGAAATCCACCGAATTGAGTGTACGTTACGCCTGTCGGCGGTGGCCTGGGTGGACATACTTGTTGTTGTTGTTGGCCGTTCATCGTGCTGCTGATTGTATGGTGACTATCTCCTGTGTTCCGCGGTTGAATATTTGAATCTTCAGAATCTGTCTCCTCAGCCTGTGTTCTTTCTGGTCTGATAATCTTGTTCAGTATGTTACGAACCTCGGCTTCGAACACAGTTCCCTCCTTTTTGAAGTCGACCGTAGGAAGGTTTACCCCTAATAGCGGTGTGTGGGTTAAAGATTTACCAAAAAGTGGTAATCTGGTACCGGAAAACTGCACCGAAATATCACCGGAAGGTGTCGATTTTCCACCAGTGCAGACTGTTTTCTTTTCTTTACTGCCTTCTTCGGCAAAATCGTTACCATTCGTTAACAATTTTGAATCTCCAATCAAAGCGGGTAAGCTAACTTCAGATTGCGTCCTGGTAGATTCTGGAATTACTGTATTTTCGACAGATCGTGCGGAAACAGTACTGGAATTTATCAGAGATGCAGAAAAATCAACCGGAATATGACCGGAATCGTCAATAACGTTTCTTTCCTCCTTGTCAACAGGTTTGGTTCTTCCTGCGCTTCTACCTCCTGGATTCGTTCTTAGTAGATTAGGTATTCTTGACTGTTTGTTCTTCGGATACGTCTCACCGGATCGAGTAACCGGCATATACTACTCGTACTATACTTCTTTAGAGTTGCCCAAAAACAATGACTATCTTTGCAATCCATCAGCGTGCGTTCTAAGTATTACGTTCGTTACACAAATGGTGATCTTGATACTTCTTGCATCAGTGAACGGAAATCTTGATGCCACATCCCCAACGGAATCGCCAGTGTTAATCGGTGGTTGGTAAATCGCCTTTTCCAATTATCAGAAGTGCGTTTTACCTGGTCCTTGGGTTCTTGGGAGTGGAAGGGATCTGTAAGAACAGAGGCCCTATACTAGTTTTCCCAATACAACTACATCAGATACAGGGGTCTATTGGAACTTAACAAGATTCGCTTATGCTCAACTACTTCAATACTTAATTCGCTGGAGACCTTAGCCCAAGAATCAAAGTCACTCGTTCAGATAGATATCACAACCATTCTACAATCGGCGTTACAGCGAATACAGTCACGACGGACCAAAATTCTGAAGACCATCTGTACCACTTAAGTTTCTTACTGCGATATTATCTTACCATACCACGACAGAATAAACATTAAAACAACGTACTCCCCGTGGTACCAGAACTACTATCTTCTACGCACAGAACTTGTTAACCATCTGGTGGATCATCCCAAGACGATCAGCTAGCCCAATACATAAAACCACACCTCCAGTAAAGATTCACAGACAAAACGTCGTACCTACAGCAGATGAGTTGCTGAAACGGGACAACTTTGCAACCGCACGATTATCAACAAGAACAAATGCAGACAAAGATCAGACCAACAGATACACAGGTCACTTAGATAACTCAGAAATAACAAGATTAACTAACGTCAAACCACACACAGACGAAGAGTCTAGTGAATTTCCAAAACAAATCCCGTCTCTGAGCGTCTCTTTCTCATTGCTTTATATAAGCTTTTACAACAATGCACGTAACAACCTTTCGCGCGTGTTTTACAAAGATTTCCGTTATGCGAGTCTCGCTGCGGCGGCCGGGCCGGCTAACATATATAAAGTGATTGTACAACCTCTTAGAGTTTCAGGTTTATCAAAACAAACTGCATTCATAAGCTGACATCAAGAACCAATTAGAGGAAACATCTTTGAATAGCCAAACTAGGAATATAAACGTAAGGCTTAACTATAATTGCATTTCATCCTCTCTTTATTTAGTCGATCAAGTCTAGCTTCACCAAATTTGTATATTCGAATGATAAAAAGACTGTAGCTAAGTTCAGCTAAACAATTTTAATTTACCGAAGACCACACACAAGGCATACAAGGACAGACCTCTGATATGCATAATTGAAATGTCTGTACATGAAGTTCCGATTTCTGAACATAACGAACATAACACATGAATTCCTGAGACTCCTCCGTCATTCATCAAACAATATCATTAACAGCAGCCTATATTGCAGACAGACAACCGATCTTGTAAGAAATCTCATACAATCTCAATTTATGAATATCCCTTGCATTAATCATTAGATACCGTACTGATAATAATCTCTCGTACATACTAGATAATATAAATGAATGAGTTGCTAAGGTCTAATCAATCAAGTATCTAAGTTACGTAGATCGAAATACAGAGAGGCAAAAAGTTCGAAGATTTTTAAGCCTCTCTTCATCCTGTAGATCGCATATACAGGTTGTCTACTAAAATCTATCTTCATAAAAGTGAGCGCCGTCAATCATTCATCAGATCTTTCGCATTTCCTGACCGTGACTCTACTCAAACCTTTCTTTTTCTCTCGGAGGAATTCACACAATTGCCGCTACTAGAAGAGCTAAGGAGGAGAAAGGAAGAAGACTCAGGTTTTCTCTCTCTTCCACAAGAAATCCATGACACAATACTACAAAGATTCATAAATTGACGCATAAAGATTGTAGAAGAAGCTTCTGATGCAGGTCGCGAAAAAAAACAACATAGATAAAACACACACAATCGTCTTCTTTCTCTCTCTCTGACTACGTACTTGTCAAAAAATCATTAGCGCATCATAAGCATACAATTAGATATATATGATCGTAAAACTTTACATGCATACCTACGTCTAACTCAACTTAAACTAAAACATACATGCGTACGCCTAACTCAAACTAACGTTAACTCTTACTTTTACACATTGATACGGATGCAACTTCGTCTATGAATGCTACTTGGAATATAAATATTATAGTATTGTTAATTGATAAAAAAAAATAAACCTATTATGCATTGAATAATCTATTTTATCCTGAGAATGCATAATGATTGAATATAAACAGATAAATTTATATATAAATCGTGTTAACCATATTCATATATACTAAACTATTAATACCTAGTGCAAATTGAAATCTAAACATATATTCACATACAATGATGATCTTAATTATTAATGTTCATTCACATGTCACTATATATAAGATAACTATATATTTGAATATCAATTTTAATATACCCAAAAAATCATGGATTCGCTTATATATAAAATCTCATGTTCAAGTAAACAAAAATACAAAAACATATAAATATATGTGCACACAAATGAATCTTTTAGGTTTTGATATGAAAATACATACTTATAGTAAAAACTCACATTTTCATCTACTCTTATAAATATATGAACACATACCACATCAAGTGCATTTCAAAATATAGATACATATTCTTAGAATCATAGGCACATAATTATCTTTATATAATTATGGATATACATAAATCACTTTAGAAATGAACATAAAAAAAAAATGAAGAACCAAGTAAGGGTTCAATTAATCTTCCTTTCTCTATTCAGAACATATTTTCCTCTTTTTCCTGCAGGTATCCAAGAGATAACATTAGTCATTTTAAATCAGTACATTAAAAATTCTGTGAGAGAGATATCATTTAACCGACTCTAAAGCAAAATATTTTTATTTTTCCATATGACAATTCGAGTGAGGAAATCCTTCCGACATTTTCCCCCACCAAACCTGCACATCGCCCTCGATGGGCCAACCTGCAGTTCAATAGTAAAACAGTATCAAATTCTTTTGAAAAATATTTCTTGAACTATTTTCAAAATTATATGAAATATGCTCCTAAAGGTAAGTACATCTTCTGATAGTCAAGAAAAATATTTAAAACTATGCAAACTTGAATCACAAAATTTTTCGTTCAATGCATGAAATTGAAAATAAGTTTTAGAAAGTCCCATAGAAATCAATCAAACAGTTGTGATACTTGCTCTTCTATTAACCCGTTCAAAAGTAATAAATATATTATATAAATGGTCTATCCCTCATTCCCTAGCCACTCGTCATAAGATGCATCTAACTAATTCCTCTATAGCATAAATCCGCCTCATATTGCCCGTATAGAATTTCAGAGGTGGTTTCGAGACCACAAGTGAAACATGATAACTTTTTTTTTTCTTTTATTCTCTTTCTTTTTCTGTTTCTTTTTTAATTTTCTTTTTCTCATCTTGCAGTAGCCATTAATATACTGCTTGATGTTCTCATTTTTCTCTTTACTTAATTTTTCTTTGCAACTTTTTTGTTTAAGGGGAAAGGCTTAACCCCTAATCAGAGCAGAGGTTCTAGAGGAATGCTATATTGGGAACTAGGATCTCATTAGCGACATGGGTTGGAAGTTAAGGTAGCCTACCTATATAAAATAAACTTACTTCTACTAGGAGTCGCAAGTCAAGTGTTCCCTCTCCTATCCTCATGAAAGCCATAAGGTCTCTAATTCTTATCTTCTCTTCATACACATCCCTACTTCAGTTTGAAATTCATTGTTTCATAATTTTTAAAAATCTTCCTTTCCTATCAGAAGGATGTACATATCTACTCATGAAATGCATCAATAAAAAATCACATTAACAACTAGAAAATAAGTAAAGTTTAGAACTCTTTCACTTGATCGTTTTTATTCATCTTCATTGTCGTCCTCCACAAAGTCTTCGTCCAATTTGAATTTACTGCTTTCTCTTCTTCTAAACAGCTTTATTCTTCTCCGTGCAATCAAATTCGTTAGCATAGAACCATCAAATTCACGTAATTTATATATACCTGTTTCATAAACTGAAACAACAACGTAAGGTCCGAACCAACGTTTAGTTAGTTTCCGACGTGCATCGTATTGAGTATCAAACGTACTATCATATACAAGCACCCAGTCACCACTCTCTATTGGTTGCGGCCTTAGTCTATGTTTCTTATCAACATATAATTTATTTTTCAATCTAGATGTTTTAAAATTTTTATTGCTTCTTTAAGATTTTCATTTCCTTGTTTTAATTGCTTAATTCTAAATGCTAATAAGTCCTCTCTTGAAATGTTATCTTCCCAACCTAAATTCATCCAATTAATTATCTGAGTATGAATGGGAAATAATGGTTTCTGACAGTACATGAGTTCAGCCGGCATAAAACCAGTTGTTCTCGTGTACATCATGCGATCAGGCCAAAGACCATATGGGAGATATTTTTGCCATTCACCAATATCTCCATGGCAAGCTTTTGAAATGGCCTTCATTATGGAAGGATGCCCTCGTTCTATTTTACCATTCGCTTCTGGGCTATATGCAGTTGTAAGAGACAATCGAATTCCATGTTGTGCAAAGAATTCTCTCACCTCTCTCGTGTCTAACTCACATCCGCTACTACTTTTTCTATATATCCAAATCTGGATAATACTTCTTCCAAAAGGAATACGCATACATTATAAGTAGTATTGGAATGAAGCGCTCTACCTTCGATGTGGTTTGTCAAATCCTCTCATGCAAGAACAATATATCTCATGCCATTATTGCTTTTAGGCATGGTCACAAGATCAACTACCCACTTGTAATGAATACAAGATGGATAGGTCGGGTGAAGGGGATCTCTATACATCCTCGGCTACCAGTAGCTTTCCCTAATCTTTTCATATGTGGCTACAAAACCTTTATGACTAGCCCAAAGGCTTTCGTGCCTCTCATGCATAACTTGCACTTGAAAAACCTTCAAACCTAGTACTCTTTGAGGGTTTTGTACCTTACCTTTAGCATGTCTCCAAAGATATCCATCTTTCAAGAAGAAGTTGAAAGACTTCTTCCTGATGTTACGGAATCGATTTGAAGACCAACTTGGGGAAGGCTGAAATGAACTCAGATAGTTTCCTATATCTCGCCACTCTCCTTCATAATCGTTTTCTCTAAATCTCTCATAGGCATAGATAGATGTTTCATAATTTATTAAATTAATATGATTATTTAATGCTTCACTATCATTATCGAGCTTTGCTCTTGAAAGCATATGAGCAACGGTGTTATGTTTACCGGCTATATGTACAAAAGCAAGATTAATGAATTTAATAAAAGCTATCCATTGTAGCATAGCTATATCTGGAGAGGAACAATTAGCTATTAAACGTATTAATGGAAGAAAATCGGTCTCTACTATTACATTAGCTCCTATAAAGTATTATTTATCTGTTTTTAAAGCTGTAACTAATGCCCATAATTCTCTCTTAATTTGCGGGTAATTCTTTTGAGTATCATGAAGAATCTTCGCTCCAAAGCGAACTGTGTACCTTTGTTCCTTTTCATCATCCTGTCCAATGACCCAGCCTATACCAATAGGACTAGTGTCAATGGTTAGGATTATAGGCTTATTTCCTGTATAGTCAATACGTTTCAAAACAAGAGCTAGTTCAAACATGACAAAGGATCTGCTGCTCAAATCCTGAAAACGCTCAACTCTAGGTGGCTTACAGATTTAAAGCTCTGTGGGCTCTTCCAGATTGCAGCAAGCATTCATTTCTCCAGTGGAGGATGCTGCACCATGGCCTTTGGACTGGTCATAAAGTCAGGAAAGTTTTTAATAGTGGTGGGTCCTATATATTTTGTGGCCTTGTGGAGGATGTTTCACACCTCTTCTTTGAATGCCATCATGCCAAAAAATTATGGTCTACTGTGGAGAAGTATCTGCTAGTGAATGGTCTCCCCAAACTTAGTAAAATGGAGGTGGTTCTTGGTTACTGTAAACACTTGGATATTCTGCTGTGGAATATTTGGAGGGGCTATATTCTTTGGAACATATGGCTCAGTAGGAATGAGGCTACCCTTGGTAGCAGAAAAAGGAACTACCTCATCACTTTGTCTGTTATTCTGAAAAATGCTTCTCTATCTTGTATTAGGAGAATCAGAGATACTTCTTGTAATAACTATGACGTCTACAAGATTTTGTCTGAAAATTCTCCCTCTAGATGGAAAAAATTGTTAGCTGAACAGTACTCTTGTAAAAGGTTGGACATGTATTTCTCCTTGTAATTTGTCCTCTGGGTCAGGTGTCTCCTGCCCAAGGCACACTGTATACGACCACCATTAATATAAATTTTTCCTTGTTCTTTCAAAAAAAAAAAAATAGGAGCATTGATAAGAAATTGCTTTAGATGCCTCATTGTTCTGGAATGCTCATTACTCCAAAATAATTTCTTTCTTTTTCTCAGTAAATCATAAAGCGGATTCCCTACATGCGCAAAGTGAGGGATCCAGATGACATAGAAAACACATGCACCTAGGAATCTCCTTACTTCACTTACATTGGGACAGCTCTCAGAAATCCTACTAATGGCATCAACTTTTGCTGGATAGGATCTACGACCCAGTTTGAGAAAGAAATTCATCTCCAAATTTAATAAACTTCTTACTCTCATCAGTAAATATGTGACCTATCTTAGATCGATTTCTAAGAATAGGATCATTTGATACTCGATGAAGTATGTCATGACTATCTTTGGGTAAGGGTTGAGCTACAGGCTTTATTTTCTTTTCTACAGTTTTGTATTTAGTTTCTATGCTAATTTCATGTTCTAGGATAAATTCACTAATAATCTCATACTCTTGAATAGAGTTAAGAATTATTAGATTTGATTCTAAATTTTCATGAGAAACACTTTCAAGCTCTTCTAATAGAGTGGAACTTTTTGATAATTCAATTATACACTCAATTTTCTCGTCACTCGAAATTAATCTAGTTTTTTTGAAATATTTTTCAGTTTGTTTTCTAAATGTTTTTGGAAGGTTTTCTTTAGTAATATAATGCAAACTAGTTGTACGAGTACAAATTAAGTAATCTTCAAATTTATATTCATTGATAGATGAGACATCAAAACAACGTCCACTATTGTCTCGCTCAATAATGGAGTCTAGCAGAAATTTTGATCATAATACGCTCCATATTCTCTTACAGCCAGTGGATCATCACAAACATGACTGATCGAGTCAATGGGATTTCTTCTTAAGCTCTTTCTATTTCTAGTGTGGTTTGGACAAACCGTCATAACTTGCAAATAATCCATCCCTGATTTGGATCGAATTCTTGCATACGCTGATCCGTCGTTCATTGCTTTTGTTTCCATCCTCATTTCAGCTATAAATGGCTGTCCAAGAATCACTTCATATGAACAATTATCTTGAACAAAGACGTGAAACTCTTCTCGAACACCACCTATCATAATAGGCACATTTGCACATGCACCCAAGAAAATACCAGAGCCATTATCAGCAGTTCTAATCCGCCAACCGTGCTCTTTATCAATTGGTCATCTAAATTTGTCAAAGAACTTTTTTGAAACCACGTTTATCTTTGATCCTGAGTCAATAAGAGCCAAAGCTAAACAAGAATCCTTCTCATCTCCAATTCTAATCTTTACTTCTGGTGTGCCTCGTGCCCAGAAGGTAGAGTTGAATTTACTCTCACTTTTAACATTTCTTCATCTGGTTGTATAGGACCTAGAAAATTTCTATTTACACTACGCGTTGTAAATTCATCATCATCCTCATAGTCACTTTCACTCAAGGTAACTACATCATTCATAGCTAAGGTTTCCTCTGCCACGTCTTGCATGTCTTCGTCTTGTGGCAAAGGAAAGCGTCTTCTTCTAATAAGTCGAATAAAATTGTCCTTGAGCTCCGGTTTTGCAATGGAAAACACTTGCTCAAGTGACATCGTTACTTGACTTTTTAGAAGAATGTCATTTAAAATCTCCCTAGCATCATTTTTCTTTTCGAGCTCAGAAATCATAATAGCACGTGGAGCTCTTCTACACTTTTTCTTCCCTTTCTCTTCATTTTGCTTTTGATCTTCTTTATTTTCAGGTTTAGAGGTTTCCAATTTCTTATGTTCTTCTTGCGATTGAACATTTTCATCGGTCGGCTTTTTGCCTTCCTTTATCATTTTCCTCTTCTCTTCTTGAATAAATTTGATTCATCAAACTGACCTTTTTTATGAGTTTTCTTTTCATCTTCTCTTGTTTGTCTCCTAGTTACCCTCCTATGACCTTCTTCTACATCATCCTGTTGATCTTCTCATCTCCGTTTTTCCTCAACATTAGCAATGTGAGAAAAGACAGAAGATTGATCTACAGGAGATTTCCATGCGGTCTTGTACATTATCTCGTCTCTAGCTCGTACTAGTGCCTCTATTGAATATGGATTTTGGCTAGGCATTGAAGAAGGCCTATCCTCGACCGGCTCTAGTCTTGCAGCCGAAGTACTGGCAGTTGCATCTGAGACTGTTAAATTTTCGTAAAGCTTTTTCATTCCACCTTTGCCCCAATTGACGGACAAAGGAAGACATGACCTAAAGTCACATAGTCTTCAATCTATTTCTACGACTAATTGATTCGCCTTAGCACTTTTTAATTCTTCACAAGCAATTGATGCGTACTCCTGACTATCGCACCAAACACAATGCTTCACACCAGTCCATCTTCTCTCATTGTTTCTTTGAAAGGGTGGCTGTACAGCAAACTGAGGAGCTTGTTGAGAAGCAAAGTGAGGAACTTGCTATGGTACTGGCTGAAAGACTGGTTGAGGTGGAACATACTGAGGCATAACTTGTTGATTAGGCAAAGCTTGCCTTGCACCACTACTGCTAGCCCCTAGATCATTAAAGCTCATGGAGTAAACTTGTTTATTTAAATTAGCAACCTCTTTTGAAAGAGATGCTTGCATGTTCATGACATTTTCCATTTGCTTACATAGAATATTTAATTGAAATTCTATGGGAGCTTTAGTAGCAGTTGCGATATTAGCCGTAGCCGTAGTAGCAGGCATTGGCATGTCAACTTGCCTTATAGCAGGAGTTTCCCTTGGTTGAGAAGCATTATGTCTAGAATATAAAATCGTTTGCCTTTGCTTCATTTGAGCAACAACCTCTATCTCCTTTTTAACGTTTTCCCAGTCATCAGTTAGTCCATACCTTTTTCTTGGCTCCTCTATTCGTCTTTCAATTTCAGCCCTATCTTCAGGATTAAGTATCTTAAGCAAATATATAATTACATCTAGATTAATAGCATTTCTATCATCTTCGGGAAGTTGAGCCAGACCTCTCATAAACTCACCGTGAAGATGAGTTGAAGACTCATTACTCTTAACAGTGTTTAACCACCACAGAAAACCTTTCCGATTGTGCTGGCTAAAATCCTCGAGATAGAACATTTTATGAAGTTCCTTTCTAAATTCCTCCCATGTTTTTTTAGCATGCTCTTGTATAGATTCTAGAATTGAACTAGAAACTACACGTCCAAAGTATTTCACTAGTACATCTTCAGGTAATCCCTGGATTTGCACTTGCTCCTCAAATGCATCCAGGTATTCCGTAATGTTCAATCCCGTAAATTTTCCTTTTTCTTTTAGAATAGCTTGGACTGTACGTGTCCCTCACTTTTCTATCATCATATTCCTGAACATCTCCTCCATTTTGCGTTCTTGATAATGCTTCGAATGGAGAAGAAGTTCCCTAATAGCCAGATCTAATTGCTCTCTAAATTGCCTAAATCTTTCACTAGTTGATAAAGCCAGGAATGTTAGCTTTATCCTAGTCCGAGGATTTTACTAATTCTAATCTTCTTTTCTAAAATCTTTTTGATTTCTAAACCCTAAATTATGACTTATTTCTTAAATTTACTCTTTTTGAATTTAATTTTTTTAGAGATTTTAAATTTTTTAAACTTTTTTAATTTTAAAGGGTTTTTAATAAGGTAATTTTTATAAAATAGTTTTTCTTGATTTAAGTCTTTTAGTTTACTATTAATTTTTTTAAAATTAATTTCTTTGAAAAAAATAAAAGCATTAACTATAAGTTAAAAAGAAACCTAAATTTAAACTATTTTTATGCTATAAGCTTTCTTTTCATGCAATAAAACAAACAATCTTTCTTTTTCAAAACTTAAAATCTTTTCTTTTTCATGATGCAAAAATAATGGCTTTTCCTAAAATGCAGATATTTAAATGCTTTAAGTAAAAATTATATTTCCTAGATACAAAAGAAAGATTCAAATACTCTTTTAATGCTAATATGAAAGTGCTTAGATCCTAGTGTAGATGAAAATAACTTTTCTTTTTAAATGGTGTGTGTAAACTAAAAATAAAGAACTTAAAATAAACACCTTACTTGATGATATCTTTGCTGAAGAGGTTCGAAAGTGAACGTTAAAAAAATCTGAAACACAAAACTAGAATGATCATGAATATATCTTGATTCTCTTGAACGTTGAGGGGGTGGGGGTTTGAAACGACGAAGCTCCACCAGCTGGAAATCCTTCTTCCACGATTTTGTCACAGCGTCAATCTTCAATTTTCTTGCATACCAGAAGAAGATAAAATTAAATTCAAACTGAAAATGCAACGTAAGTCCTAGGCACACTATCGTCACGCTTCACGTCGCGTTCACCAAAGCTGTCGTAGAGGGGTGTGAAGGGAGGCTGACTGTAGAGGAGGTACTGGGGTATCCACTTTTATAAACAATAAACACTTCCAGTACGTCACCTACTCAAGGGGGGTTCTCTTTAGGGAAGTATACCCTTTAACATTTCTGTGAGCAGGCAGACAACAAGAATTATACAGAATGGTAAATGTTTCAGAGAATATGGACAACAAATGACCAAGGAAGACCGTACTCTGCCTGATTCAAATCAGATGATTACAAAGTTGGGCAAATGATGAATGATGCTCACAAGTGTAAACTTAGGTCTAACAAGCCACAAGCTTAGTGCTAACAAGCCACCCTAAAAGTAATTCACTCCAGTACATCAGATTCTTCTCATCAACATAAGGGCCAATGTTATGCAGAATAACTCAGAATAATACAAAGAATTCCTCAAGAGGATAGAACCTAATCAATAACACTGACTCACAAAAAGGAATCACCCCAGCTAATCTCTTACATTATAGTGCTCATAGCCCTTCACTGTGAAGCCTACCCTCTGTATACATGACAGAGTAGCTCCCACAGTAGACTTGAAAGCACCCAGTGCAAGAGAGGTCTTCTGCACGTATACACACGGCAAAGTGACTCTAAAACAAATGTACCAAAAAAAAATGTGTACCCCCAATGAGCACAAATCCCTTGTTTATATAGACCTCAATAGGCCCAGAGAGCCTTGCCGAATCTTCACGTCCACTGATCACGCGCCGGATAACCACCCAAAATTGGAGGAGTAGGTCAAATACTCCACTTGATTTAAATTAGATCCACAAAATAGGTAGTCGCCGTGAATGGTTGTTGGCAATTCCACTTTCACTTTTAACAATTATCTTTTACCTTTTCACCCGCCCTGTTTAATCCTGGCAATTCAAATGAAGGGCCCCGTACATTTTGGAAGTGCAAAAGCAAATCATCATGGAATGTAGATGTCTTTTTCAAGGTTCCCATTTGAGATCAAATTCAATCTTGCGTGCTTGCCATGACAAATAGGGAACAAATAGAGTCCAATGATACCATAATTCACCATCCATCTTTAAATGTAAATTGTTCAGCCACAATCCTTCTCAGGTGCTCTGACTCCATTCTGACTCCATTGCTTCCGTTGCTCTGTTCTGAGGATGGCCTCCTGTTGAAGGTTTGATATATCCTATGAGGATCCATTGCTATATTACTTGGAGGATTCCCTGTGTGCTTGGAGTGTGTGTATGTGGAAGTGTGTGTGTGGAGGTGGGTGTATGTGTGTGTGCCGGAGGGAGTGCATATGGGGGTGTGAGTGTGTAATGGTGCGGGTGTGTATGGCATATGTGTGTGTGGGTGTGTGTGTATGCGTGTATGTGGGTGTGTGTGAATTGCATGCGTGAGGGTGTGGGGGCGTGTGCATGTGCATGTGTATTGCATGTGAGTGTGTATCTGAGTAAGAATGTGTCGGTGTGTGCGTGCGAGTGGCATGTGTGTGGAGGTGGGTATGTATGTGCAAGTGTGTGTGTGTGCATGGGTGTATGTGATGGTATGTGTGTGAGTGTGTGTGTATTGCATGTGGGTGTGTGTGAGTGGGGTGTGTGTGCTTGTGTATGTGTGGGGGACTGTGTATGTGTAGAGGTGTGAGTGCGCGGAGGTGAGGGGAGTGCGGAGGGCGGATGTGAGGGGGATGGCGGGTGGGGGAGAGGAGGGCGGGGGGCGGAGGGCGGAAGGGGGTGCGGAGGGCGGAGGGCGGAAGGGGGTGCGGAGGGCGGAGGGTGGAGGGCGGAAGGGGGGTGCGGAGGGCGGAGGGCGGAAGGGGGTGCGGAGGGCGGAGGGCGGAAGGGGGTGAGTGGGGCAGGGGCCTATGGCGGGGAAGGGGAGCAGCGGGGGGCTAGTGAGCAAAGGGGGGGGGTGGCTATTGGGTGGCTAGGGGGGGTTGCTATGGCGGAGGGGGGGTGCGGGCTGAGGAGGGCGGAGGGAGGGTGCGGGGTGAGGGGGCGGAGGGCGGATGGCGGGGGAGGGGAGTCCGGGCGGGTGTCGGAAGAGAGAGAGAGAGAGAGGGGGGAAGAGAGAGGGAGAGAGAGGGAGGGAGGGCACGCGGGGGCGGGGGAGGAGAGAGAACAGAGAGAGAGAGAGAGAGAGAGAGAGAGAGAGAGAGAGAGAGAGAGAGAGAGAGAGAGAGAGAGAGAGAGAGAGAGAGAGAGAGAGAGAGAGAGAGAGAGAGAGAGAGAGAGAGAGAGAGAGAGAGAGAGAGAGAGAGAGAGAGAGAGAGAGAGAGAGAGAGAGAGAGAGAGAGAGAGAGAGAAAGGGAGAGACAGGGAGAGAAAGAGATCGGGGAAAGAGAGTGAGGTAGAGAGAGAGGGAGAGAGAGAGAAAGAGAGAGAGAGAGGGAGAGAGAGAGAGAGAAGGAAAGAAAGAAATCGGGGAAAGAGAGTGAGGTAGAGAGAGAGGGAGAGAGAGAGAAAGAGAGAGAGAGAGGGAGAGAGAGAGAGAGAAGGAAAGAAAGAAAGAAAGAAAGAAAGAGGAGATGGGAGAGAGAGAGAGAGAGGGGGGAAGAGAGGGGGAGAGAGAGAAAAAGAGAGAGAAAGAGAGAGAAAAAGAGAGAGAGAAAGGGAAAAGGGGGGGTCACACGCGGGGAGAGAGAGAGAATGAAAAGGGAGAGAGGGAGAGGGATCCGAGAGAGGGGGAAAGAGAGAGAGGCGGCAAGAGAGGAAAAGAGAGCGGAGTGAGGGGGCAGAGGGCGGAGAGAGATGTGAGAGGAGAGAGAGAGAAAAAAGGATAACAAATCAACTGAGGTAGCAACTGCTCGTATCACACTTATGTCCATGCAATGGAATGGACTATTCCCTGAAGCTTCATCCCAAGGCGTCTGAGAGTTTCCGATCTCTACAGACCCCCACATCAAGCTTTTGCACCGTCCCGGTGCAATAACTCCTTTATATGCTTATTTCAATGAGATTTAACTGCAATAACTGAAAAAGAAACATGGTATGTACAAGGGATAGAATGCTTCCACTTTGTCCTAGTTCCGATACTTCTTCACCCTGGAGATGTTGACGAGGGGTATCCTTTTACCCTGCAGATCTTCCAGATGCACTGCCCCATGTGACAATACCTTGATAACCTTATATGGTCCTGACCATTTGGGGGCTAATTTAGTTTGAATTGGTGGAATTTGATGCACTAAAACCATGGACCCTTCCTGTACTTCATTGGACCTCAGATACCTGTCATGCAGTCTTTTGCACTCTTCTTGTGTTACCTGAAGTTTTTGCATTGCTCCTTCTCTGTACTCTTCTAAGGCCACCAATCTCTGAATGGGGGGTTTACTTCCAATGGTTTTGATTTCTATTTCCTTTCTGATAATGAACTCGAATGGTGCCAATGCCTCTTTTCCATATACTAAACGGAAGGGAGTCTCGCCTGTGGTTCCCCTTTTCGTGGTTCTGAAAGCCCAGATTGCACCGATCAGTGCTAGCGGCCAGGAGCTTTGATGATCAAAAGCTAATTTGCGAAGTAGTCCGATCAAAATCTTATTGGAAGTCTCTGCTTGGCCATTTGCCCTTGGGTAATAGGCACAAGATGTTTTATGGAAGATTTTGTACCTGTCAAATATAAACTGGAGCAATTGATTTACAAAATGTGTGCCCTTGTCACTAGTAATTTCCAGTGGGCAACCAAATCTTGAGAAAATACGTTTATACATAAATTTAGCTACTGTTAAAGCCGTGCAGTCCACAGTAGCTTTAGCCTCTATCCATTTAGTGGCATAGCATGTGGCCATCAAAATATATTTTTTACCTCGAGGTTGACCAGTTGGGCTAATTGGTCCTATGAAATCAAGACCCCATCGTTCAAAGGGAAGCCATCCGGTAGATATGACTAATGGTTGGTAGTTTAATCTGGTTGGCGCGGGAGCACATCTCTGGCAGATGTGGCATTTTTTAGCAAACTTGATTGCATCCTTGAAAATGTGAGGCCACCATAAACCTTTGTGGATGATTCTATGAGCCAATTCTTCCCCCTTTAGATGTCCTTCATTGTGTGCAGCCTCTAGCAGAAGATTTACCTCCTCTGGATAGACACACCTTCTCAATATATCATCCTGACAGTATTTATATAAATTTCCATTTATAAGAGAATATGCTTTAGTTTTCAAAAGTAATCTTCTTTTTTCTACAGGTGTCAAATGTTCTGGGATCTTTCCAATAGTAAGAACATGGAGAATTTCATCATACCAACCTGTCCGAATTGCTACTAGAAACAGATTGCTATCCACCAGTTCATCATTAATACCTGTTGCCTTTTCACTCATTGCAGTTCTAGACACTTGATCTGCCATGTAATGCTCTTTTCCTGGCTTAATATGAATATCAAAATTAAATTCCTGAAATAGGAGTAACCATCTCCAAATTCTTCCAGCTACTCTAGGCTTGTTTATCAAATACTTCAAGGGCTGATGATCAGAAATAACAATGAAATGTACGCCAAGGAGATAATGTCGAAACTTTTGAAGATCAAATACGATAGCCAAACCTTCTCTTTCCGTTGTACTGTAATTCCTTTCAGCTTGGTTGAGTAGTCTGCTAGCATAGGAGATAGGTTTATCAACCTTATGTGATGATGGTTGAGCTAGAACTGCACCAACAGCATGAAGACTAGCATCTGTATGCACATGAAATTCTAATGACCAATTAGGAACACTTAAAAGTGGAGCAGTACATAGCCTCAATTTTAGTTCACAAAATGCTTTGTCAGCATCAGCACTCCATGAGAAAGGGATCTTTTTGCTGGTAAGCCTTGACAAGGGCTTAGCAATTTCCGAATACATCCTAATGAATCTTCCGTGATACCCTGCATGGCCCAAGAAACTTTGCACTTCCTTTGGACTTTGTGGAATTGGCATGGAAAGAATAGCTGTAACCTTTGCAAGATCAATAGTTATGCCTTCAGCAGATACTATGTGACCAAGAAGAGTGCCCTTAGTGACCAAAAAGTGACATTTATCAGGATTCAATTTCAAACCTGTTTTGAGACATTGCTCAAAAATTTCTTTTAGATTTTCCAAATGGTCATGGAAATCTTGAACTGCTGCCCTTCTATCTGTACCTGAAAATACTGAAAAGTCATCCATGAAAATGCGTAGAAAGGTTGTTAACCATTTGCCCAATATCAGATACATCGTTCTATTAAATGAAGCCGGTGCATTCTTCAAACCAAAAGCCATTCGAGTATAGACATAAGTGCCCCAGGGAGTGACAAAGGCTGTTTTGTCCCTATCATCAGGATGGATCACTATCTGATTGTAGCCACTAAAACCATCCAAGAAACTATACAAAGTGTGACCCGCTACCTCTTCAAGTACTTGCTCTGTGAAGGGCTGAGGAAATCCATCTTGAATAGTCACTTTATTCAAAGCACGGAAATCAACACATACTCTTATTTTTCCGCTATTTTTCTTGGGCACAATAACCATAGAGGAGAGCCACCTGGAATGTTCTACTGGCACAATTATACCTGCTTCCTCTAGTTTTGTAATCTCTCCCTTTACCGCCTCTGCATACTTCGGATTGAGTCGATATGGCCTACTTCTTACTGGCGCGGCTCTCTCAACTAAGGGTATCCGATGTAACCCAAGCTCTTCTGGTATCCCTGTTAAATCTTTGTAGGACCATGCGAAGACACTTTTGTAAGTAAAAAGCAAAGAAGTTACCTTTTGTAGCAAAGGAGGATAATGCCACAACCAAGATGCCAAGTGAACTATTTGAGGGTTCTCTTCATCCCCTAAATTTACTTCTTGAACCAATGTTTCAGGACTGGTCTTGCTTGAGAAATCATCCCCACTATAGGCAGGAGTGGATTTTAATTTATATTCTGCAACCTGTTCATTCATCCATCCTTGAGGTATATCTGCAAAAGGAAGATCTTCTCTACTCTTAGGTTCATAATCTTCCCTCTCTGATACTTTTATATTGGTTGCCTCCTCAAAGCTTGTATTTTCCTTCAATTGCTCATTCCCCAACACCTTGCGGTCTTCATTGCCCTTTTCTGTAATTTCCCTATCTACAACTTCTTCCTCAATTTCATTGATCTCTACTGTGCAACACTCTGCACTTCCCATCATCCAATTTAACAATGTATCATCTTCTTGGGGTAGAGAGGGCATTACCTGAGTATCCACAGTATATCCAGTGGTTTTTCCTGAATCAAATCCTTCTTCCAAATGTAGTTGTAGTTGGCTATTGGTGCTTGTTGAAATCCATAGTTTATTTTTCCCCCAATCTTGCAAAGCTTTTGCTTGTCTCAGCCAAGGTCTCCCCAGGAGCAAAGGATAGGAAGTCTCCTGTGGAAGTGCAATAACAACAAAATCCAACACAAAGTGGCAACCCTGTACTATCATCCGTACCTTTTCAATGATGCCAAGAGGCGCAACCCGATGTTGATCTGCTAGTGTAACTGTAAATGGTGCCATTTTGGTGGGGTTCAAATTAAGCTTCTTCATTGTAAAATCTGGCATCAAGTTGATACCAGAGCCTCCATCTATGATCACACCTGTAAGAGCTTCATCCTTTATACAAACTGATAATCTTGAACTTTGGTAGTCTGCTAAGGGTGCAGGGGGGAAATCAACCATGAAACCATCTATACTAGGTGATTGGACCAAGTGAGCAGAGTGTATAATCTTCAGTAAGTCACTTCTTAGTTTTGAATCCATCCTTATAAGTTCATATAGACTAACCTTGTGATGAATACCTTTCAAGATCTGTTCAATGTTTACCTCCTGAGTATTTTCTTGTAGACGTGTTGGTTGGCCCCTTAGAGAAGTAGTCATTTCTTCATAAGCTCCTTCAATTTCCACTTGGTCCTTCCATCCAGACTTCTTTTCTTCCTCTTTATCCTGTTTTCCTTGTTGTTCATCTCTATGGGTTGCAGCTGCTTCCCTAGCTCTAGTCATTATGGGCATTGCAGAGGATGAAACGGCATAAGACTGAGTAGTTTTCACTTCTTCATGTGGAGAGACTGCAATCATGTGGATCGGAGCAGGATGACCTCTTGGGAAATCTTTAGTATAATGATCCTTGGCCTCTGGACAATGTTGACAAGGAGGTGCATCTTCTGGGAGGGAACACCGATTTTGCATGTGGCCATACTCACCACAACGATAGCACATCAAAGGTCTATTGTATCTTGGCTTTGCAGGCCTATTCTCCTCTCTATTAGATGTATTTGAAGTACTAGCATAATATGAATCCAAATTTTGAGGGTTACCTTTCTGCTGTGTACCCTTGAGGAAGTAGCAATCTCTAGCTTCATGACCATCCTTTCCACAAAATTGACAGCTTACCTTAATAGGGCAATTAGCATTGGAATGTCCATTGTTGTTACAGTTTGTACACCAAATTTGTCTCCTTATATCCTGAGTGGTCTTCAAATCTTCTAACTCTCGGCGAAGTTGGGCTACTTCATCATCAGTGCGACGCAGTGGTGGCAAGACCTTCTCTTCTTGTTGATTTTGTTGCATCTTCAATGCTTCCAATTCCCTTCTCAGTTGCTCAATAGGATCCAGATCTGCAGCATACTTTGGTTGTGTATCTCCTTCAAAATGTTGCCTTGGTTCTTCAATGCGCGATGCAGCTGCAACAAAATCATTGAGGGTAGCATCCAATCTAAGAGACTCACGAAGCTTCTGCTGAGATGACCTGGGTAGAGCCTTCTCTATCCACTTTTTAACCAAAAAGTCACGTGGAGCATGTGGC